>JAODUD010000019.1:2568773-2580218 GCA_026784285.1 Stomatorhinus walkeri | reverse complement strand
TTTGCCCCCCCCCCCCCCCCCCGAAGGGTGTTGTTTCAGTGATTTAGAAGCATGGTTGCATTGGTGGTAGTGTTAAAAGAAAACTGTGAACTATGTGGAGTAGACTATTGTATGGTTTGTAATAGTTTTGTGTATTTCAGATATTGTTTATGTTCATAACTTAATACCTCTCTGGAAATACATATGCAAGATGGTAAAATTGACCTTATTGCCAAGCTCTCACCAGTGTTACTTTCCTCTACTGGATGAGTTCTAGCGGCCAGAAACCTTGAGAAAAATACCTGCCGATGTGAAGTATTATTTTGCTTTTTTGTAACATACAGTTATATCCATGTTGCACATTATGTCTTTCTACATTGAGGCTATACAAATGTATGCATTCACTGGTCCAGCTTCAGAGTTTGTTGTGTATAAAAATGTATTTATGGCCTTGTGTTATTCAAAAACCTGAAATATATTTGTGAAATGCAAAAATAATGCAGAAACATTGCCTCTCCAGCTGAAGTGAATAACGTTGATTATTTTATTACAATGGACAGAAATATTGGAACACCTGGCCATCACATCTACAATAACTTGGTAGGTTGGTTCCTACTTTGCAGGCATAACAGCTGCAACTCTTCTGGGAAGGTTTTTCACAAGATGTTGAAGTGTTTCTATGGAAATTCATCCAGAAGAACATTTGTGAAGTTGGATGTGAAGGCCTCGCTCACAATCTCTGTTCATCCCAAAGGTGTTTGATCTTTATAAATCTTGCTTTGTGCACTGGGGCAAAGTCATGCTGGAACAGAAAAGGGCCTTCCCCAATCTCTTCCCAAAAAGTTGGAAACATATAATTGTCTAAAATGAATTCCCTTCACTTACCCAACTCCTGCAAAATCAACCCCAAGCCATTATCCCTCAACTAAACTTTACAGTTGGCACAATGCAGTCAAGCAAGTAATGTTCTCCTGGAAACTCGTCCATCGAACCCAGACCCGTCCATCAGACTGCCAGATGTAGAAGCATGATTGTCACTCTACAGAACTTGTTTGCACTGCTCCAGAGTTCAATGGCAGCGTGCTTTACACTACTCCTTCCAACACCTGGCATTGCATTTGGTGATTTGAGGCTTACATGCAGCTGTTTAGCCATGGTAACCCATTCCATGAAGGTCCCGGCCCACAGTTTTTGTACTGGGGTTAATGCCAGAGGAAATTTGGAACTCTGCAGTTATTGAGTCAACAGAGCATTGGCAACATTTGCATACTATGTGCCTCAGCATTCAATGACCCCACTCTGTTAGTTTGCATGGTCTGCCATTCCATGTTTGAGCTTCTGTTGTTCCTAAATGCTTCCACTTTGCAACAATACCACTTACACTTCATCGTGGAATATCTAAAAGGGAAGAAATTTCATGAAATTACTTATTGCAAAGGTGGAGTCCTATGACAGTACCACACTTGAACCCACCAAGCACTCTGACAAGGGCCAAATTGTGACAACTAGACTGGGTCAGAGCATCTCCAGAACAGAAGATCTTGTGGGGTCTTCCTGGTATGCAGTGGTCAGTACCTACCAAAAGTGGTCCAAGGAAGGCTCAGTGGTGATGGCGTCATGAGTGCCCTAGGCTCATTGATGCGTGTCGGGAAAGAATGCTAGCCCATCTGCTCCAATATCACTGGAAAGCTACTGTAACACAAACTGCTAAAAATGCTAATGCTGGCTCTGGTAGAAAGGTGCCAGAACATATAATGCATTGTAACTTGCAGTGTACGGGGTTGCGTAGCTGCAGACCAGTCATAGTGCCCATGTTGACCCCTGTCCACTGCCAAAAGCCCCTGCAATGAGCCTGTGAGCATCAGAACCGGATCATGGAGCAATGGAAGAAAGTGGCCTGGTCTAATGGGTGCACTTTCTATTACATCTCATGGACAGTGTGTGCGCATTGTTCACCTGAGGTAGAGATGGCACTAGGTGACTGTTTACCAATTGCCTGTTTATCGGTGTATTTGTTCTTAAATTGAATAATAATGACCTTTTTCTTTTGCCACGCCATTTATAAATGTAAAGGTAAAGTACGTGTTCCAAATAAAGTTAACAATGATTCTGTTACCTAGAAAGCAGTTCTTCCCAAATCGATATGAAACAGAAGACTACTGCTGTTCTGGAGGCACTCGTTACCGCCTCCATCCTTTGCAATATGGCCAGAACAGACCAGAGACAAACAGATACATGTTTCTAAACAGATGAGATCATCAGTTAGTCCTGCCTGCCTTATGTGTGGGATGATGCGCCACACCAGGTGGCGCAGAGACGGCGGCAGCAACTCACCAATATCAGACTTCTGCTTATTGATTGGCCGCCTTGTGTAGAGAGAACGAATGATAGCAAATCAAACCTGTAGGAGCAGGGCTGGAAATTAAGACGAAGGTGAGTAAATGCATGCTGGCTAATAAAGAATGCATGTAGGGCTGTCAAAGTTAATTGCGTTAGTGTCTATCTTATGGTCATAATGCGTTAGAATTTCTTTGCATTACTGCATGGGTTAACAGTGGGACAATAGTACAAGAAAGGATTTTGTTACCTAGAAAGCAGTTCTTCTCACACTGATATGAGACAAGGCTAACTCTACTCTGGAGGTGGAAAGTCTAAAGATAACTGGAGTACTGGCAAGCAAGACTGTAAAGTAAATTGGGGAAAACAGCTACTTTTCATGTATTGCTGAAGCAGAATCAAATATTTATGGATGGTTAGATGACTGGTAGCGATTGGTTATGTACTGACCACAGGGTGCTCTGAATGAGTTTTATTTATGGAAATTAATGGATTATGATATTAAAATCACCTTTTACATGTATTTATTCATTTATTATTCTAAGATGTGATGGTGTTTGCTTTGGAAATTTTATCAGCAAGATCTCAAAATACCAAAATAATGTTTTTGAAAATACCATCAAAATACTGTATGCTAAAGTGTATTGCCTGGGAAGTACTACAGTATGAAAAATTAGATATCCCCGAAGCCTACACCATTATCTGCCACCTATAAAGCCTGCTTATAGCAAACAAAATGCATAACTGCTGCCATCTGGTGTACACAATTGGTCTTATATCACTACAAAAAAAACATGAAATATATACAAGGAAGCTAAAAATCCACATTTTAAGCAGTGTACTCACGTAGGCTTGTTGGTAGAAAAAATTAGGTCTTATTACCTTCGGTCTTGTCAAACTATATTAATTCTGCGCCCATTATTCAGGGCTATGTATACATTATGTCATACACTCAGGTGGCCATTTAAAATCCAGAAAGTAAAAAATCCAGACCACGATTTTGTTTAAACCAATTAGTTGAGTACTCTGTGACTGACTCTTTATACTGGTTGGTTGAAACAAAATCTTGGTCTGGATTTTTTTACTTTCTGGACCTGAAATTTACACCTCTGCAAACACTTAGATTGCCTTTGATCTTAGGCAAACTACAAATTTAAAGAATGCTTGGTGTACTGGTTTACATCTATCCATCACTCAACCATCCATTTCCCAAATTCCAAAGAACTGTATTAACTGGAAACTTTTATTACATTTGACAACACAAAAGGAAAGCAGTAGTTTTCTTTAAAAAGTTTGCTTGATATATCAATTATAGCAATTTAAGAAAAATTACATACATATAAGATGACAAAACTAACAGTGAGATAAGCAATTACACTGAAAGACTGTAGAATATTTAATTACATTAACCAAAAAGGAAACATCAGTGAGACTGAATAAGTTTGGTATAAAAAAATGGAATTTAATGCAAATTCAAATGCAAGTACAAGGTTGGCCACAAGATATGATGAGAGGCAGAACTGGGTCATTTGTTGTGCATCAGAAGACTGCAAAGGGAACAGGGTCAAGACGAGACAGAATTGAGCCGCGGCTCTAAGCATGACAGACCAAACTGGGTCAAGATGCAAGGCTGCAGGACACAGGCAGAGCACAGATACCTTGTAACACTCTGCAGATGTTAACTGATGTCTACTGTTAATCTTCGTATTACAGTGTGAATTAGTTAAAGGTGGCACCAATCATTCACAGTTCTACAATTACACTTTTCCTGGCTGATGACTTGAAATGGACAGCTTGCTGAAGGGGGGGGGGGCTTGATCATGGTCCGGTCATGAATGACTGCTTTGTGCCAGGGTAAGACAGTGTTTCCCAATCTGGCCCTGTTTATGTCCATATCAAGTGATCTTGCACTGTTCTGTACCGTATTGTTGTTCTTGTGTTGTCTGTTACTCAGTCTATGTCCTATTCATGATGGATTCTTTATGGTTGCAGCTGAAATTCCCCCAGTGGGACAATAAATTTGACTTGACGTTACTTGAAATGAGGAGATTAATTTAATAAAACAAAGAACAAAGCAAAGTGAAAATGCAGCAAGATGTGAAAGTGTAGGAAAACAAATTACATTAAAAAATAGTACAGTGCCTTCATTTAACAAGGAATAGTACAAAACTTTTCAAGTAGTTAATCCCATTTGATTTCTTATTTACAAACACCTTCTCTTGCACTCCGGTGCTTTACACTCAACTGCTTCTATGCAATGTTATTCATGTAAAAACACATGGTTATGATTGTCATTAGCTGAAACGCAAACAAAAGCAAAGCCTAGAGTGTTAGATTCAGAAGTGGAAAGTACTCAGCTGGTTGGTTGAAAGAAAACCTTGGTCTGGATTTGTAGTTACTGGACCGGAACTTTCCATCTTTGGTTAGATTCCTGAGAGATGAAACAAGCCCAAATCCAGACCAGTTCACATACCTTATCACTTCAGTGCTGCCTGCAGAGCTGTCACTCTATATACACACTTCTGTTCACGTGCAGAACAGAGTACAAAATAGATTCTTTATTTATCCTGATAGGGAAGCAGAGTATTTTTCGCATATCCCATCTTTCTCTCTATGAGAGACATAGACACACATGTATATGTACATGTGAGAGCAAGCTTTGAGGTCAGAGCACAGGGTCAGCCAGTAACTAGCACCCCTAGAAAAGCTGGAGTTAGAGCCTTTATGAAGGTACGCTGCTGGCTACGGATTTAGAACCCATGACTTCCCACACATAGGTGCAGATCCTTAACCCACTGAGCGACACACTGTGTACTTACTTTCAGCTATTAAAGTCATAGAAATTAAAACCAATAATTAAGACAAACCAAGGTTAGTACAGAACCAGAAACTTTCAGAAAATGAAATAATAGGACCCAGTCTATTCTAATCAGTTTGCTTAAAACAGTATCCTCCTATATGCTGGGACAATTTGACTGAAGGAGAGGAGTAAAAGAGTGTGTCACACTGCATGTTTTACTCTAACTTCTGGGGCTAGGAAAGGGCATGATTGCCATTGATAGGAACACGCCCACCAGCCCCACCCTCAAACACATCGCCCTATCAGTGAGCAAGGGAGTGTCCCTGCGCTTCAGCTTCGCCTCTAGATGTGGTGGGGGCACGCGTGTACTCAGCACTCATTGCCCTGCCAGGTTGCAGCTCACGATGCCGCCGCCAGTCCCTTACAGCCAGGGCTGTATTCAGTCCGAAGGCAACAGTCCCCAGAAAGCCAAATACCTGCAAAGGAAATTATGCAAAATATTGCAAATAAACTGGACATTGCATGGTGGATGGCAACATAAACACCAGAGTATGCACCGAAATGATTGATTAATATCAAATCTGATATTAACTGGTTTCATTTTATGTTCTGCATGTTAACAGACACTTCAAAAATCAGTGTGCTGATCAGGAGAGTAATTAGTTTCACACTGTACATGAAAACCCCACTGAACTAATAGAAAAATTATTCCATTTTGAAAGAGGGATGGGAACTTTATTTCTATGCTGAACATATCTTCAGAGTTGATTCTCAACCATGCAGAAAAGATTTTCAGTTAATTTAATAATTAAAGATTTCTGCAATTTCATGAGAGCAGATTAGTATCACTATGCGGCATCACAAAGATGTTTTATAGCAGGGAGTACCTGCACATTTAGAGGTTATACATTTAAATATATATACAATATTTGCACACATTCACAAGAAAGCCCTGGCATGCGTTTGGGCCTTCTCAGAATCTCAGGTGACAGCACAATGCCCTTACTTCTGACAATTCATATTCGACTCCCAGAGGGTGCAGCAGTTATTTCAATAAGGAGCACAGTATTTTGTATCAAACTCATTGTTCAGGTCAGGGGAACTGGTTTGGAGACTCAGTAGCACAGAGCACAAAGCCAGGGTACACCTTGGAGAGGATGCCCACACATGGGAGTTTTACTTACACAAAAATGTTCTGAGGGCATATCTAATCGGTTGGCCCCACCTCCTCGACAATCTGGCTGGTTAGCTCTCTATCAGAACATTTTTATGTAAGTAAAACTCCCACAAGCAAGAATACCTGACCTTCCCAGGCCACACACATACCCAGTTACACTACAGGCAATGGACTAATTTTCCACTGGCATACAAGAACCCAACCGTACCTGAGCTCTACTGCAAAGAGAGACTAATAACAGTGTGGATCCAGTTCGCTTTGGTTCTCCATTGCAGAATGGTTGGCTTGGTAATGCAACAGTGACATAAAACTAAGGAGATGCTTTACCGTTCACAAGGTGTACATCGTGATTTACTATGTGCTAATTTTGTAATTTTCTAGTACATCCATGAGAATGCACATTTTATGTGAGCTTGAAATGCTAATGGAATTAGCATTCGCTTGTGTAGATTTGCATTATGAGCACATTCCATTCTGCTGTTCTACAGTTAGGTTAGAAGCTTTAAGCTAAGTTAACAAGCATGAGTCAATAGCTCAGTGGGCTAGTCCTGTGTGCCTATAATCACAAGGTTTCCAGTGCAAACCCAGCCTCAGCATGTCTGTGGGCCCTTCAGCAAGGTCCCTAACCCTTTGTGTAGCAGCACTTCGCAGACAGCTTACTCTACAAAGAGCAAATTGAGGGAGGCGTAAAGACAATTTCCCCATGGGGATCAATAAAGTATCGACTGTTATTAAGGGTCCAAAGCACATAGTGCTATGGACCATTATTGTTTTTCTTAGGAGTATTGATTATTATTCTGCCCTAATAGTGAATGTGCAGCCTAAACCGTAAAACCAAGCCCGACCAAACTTGGTAGGATGATGTCAATTCCTAC
Organism: Stomatorhinus walkeri; assembly: GCA_026784285.1. Classification (NCBI taxonomy): domain Eukaryota; kingdom Metazoa; phylum Chordata; class Actinopteri; order Osteoglossiformes; family Mormyridae; genus Stomatorhinus; species Stomatorhinus walkeri. The sequence goes on along the minus strand of JAODUD010000019.1, from coordinate 2,573,050 downwards.
CCAATACTCAGATCCTCCGACCCAAGTCAGTCAGCCAGATGGGGGCGCTATAGTGCTCCCATACACTTTTTGTCTAATATCTCCTGTCCTGTTAGTCCTAAAATCGAAATTCTTTCTTCTACAGATACAGGCTGATATTCCATACAGAGTATATTCCATTTCAGAGTGAAACTATTAGGCTCCGCCTACTTAGATTTTTTGCTAATTTGCAAAATTTACAAAACTTACTTCTGTCTTAAAGTCCTACACGATCTGACCAAATCAGACAAATGAGGTGTAAAACCGATCAGTCCTCTGAGCTGATCAATTGCTATGCCCAAACTCCACCTAAATTTGGCCAGTTTCAGTCTGAGTGCTATAACTTCTCCCGGCCTTAGCCTACCTTAACAAAACTTAAAATCCTACCTCCCTGCTCCATTCTGGGGACACCATACAAAGTGGCCCGCATTTAGTTAATAGGGGGCGCTACAAATACCTACTTTCATTATATCCTGAACTGCTTGGCCTATCCAAGTGAAATTTGGCATGTCTACTATGGCCAAGCCTTAGGTCAGATCCATAGTATGGCAGTCATTAGTCATACAATGGTGACCATAAATATCAAGCATGTATTTGACAGGCCTGGCAATCACCAATCTCAACTAAATCTGGATGATCCATGTGTCTATAGACCCTGACTTCACCTGTTAAGTGCACCCCAGTCTGCCAGATCGAGGCGCTACAGTGACAACTCTTGCATATTTCTGCCTGTTTCTCCAGAACTGTCAATCCTACAGTTGACATTTATTACCAGGCCAATTCAGAATGACATGTAGACGTTGGTTCTCCATCTTTGTGTTTTTGCATAATTGATATAGGTCTGAAAACAGCACTTTTCGTTAACCTCCTAGGATTTTCTCCCAACCTACATAAATCTGGTATCATTTAAATCAGGAGACAATCCTTATAAATAATTATTTAAAAAATCCTAAGCTTTCTGTAAGGTACGGCCACCAGCCACACTCAAACCATACTGGTGTCATGCCCATTTCAATCAGACAGCTGTATGTATCCTGTAGGAACTGGGGAACTGTACTGGGGAAGGGCCCTCCAAATTTTGGGCCGATTGGTCAAACGGGGGCCCTACAGCAATATAACATGTCTGTATAAAGCTGGAAAACCAGTGCAACTTACATTTTTCTAATTTCCGTTCCAATCACATATTATTGCTCAAAACCTTTTGTACTCCAAGTTCTCTGAATCAGGCCAAATAAAGATATATGTACCGTTCAATGACAGTGATTTGCAGTCCCACGTGATGTTTAAAAATGCATAAATGACATTTTCCTATACCCCACCTAGGTCATTCTGGTAGCAGGTCAATCAACACACTACCCTTATGGATAATTTATAAAAAATAACTTGACCTACCTGTACAGTATGACCACCAGCCACACCCAACCTCTCAACCAACAACATTAATCTCAGCCATGCTTCAGCCAATCCTCACCAAATTTGACCCAGTAATGTAGCACTGGAGCCCAGATAGAGACTCCAACTTTGGTGCCGATCGGTTAACGGGGGCTCTACACCCACTGTCTATATACGTCTAGGACTCACCTTAGTAAACTCAGCTGAAATGTCCTTATTTCTCATAAAACATTCAAAGAATTGCTACCTTTCCCTTCAGCTGACCCCAAATTTTGAATTTCCTTTAATTTTTCACCTATTTGCCTCGTAGAACATTATCAGACTTCATTTACACTTGAGAAGGCCTAAAAGTATTGAATACCATTTATCAAATGGAGCGCTGTCTCCACCTGCTGGCCGCACCATTTCCATGCCCATTTCATTCAAACACCTAATTCTCAAGAATGGTTCATCCAATCCTCACAAAATTTGACGCACTAATTTAGCACTGGCCCACAGACTGACCCTCCACCTTTCGTGCTGATCAGTCAAACGGGGGTGCTACAGCCACTGTCTAAATATGTCTAAGACCCACCTTGGCTAATGCAGCTGAAATTACATTATTTTTCACCAAAGATTAATCTCCTTTCACTTCATGAGTCCATATTTTTCATTCACTTTCATTTTCCTGCCATTTGACTTTTAGAAATTTATCAAACTTCAGTGATACTGCAAGCTTTGTACACTGCAGCAATTGCAATTTTTATCAACAGCTGGAGTCACCACATTTTCCTTGTTTCTCATCTACCCTTTTTCCTTTATCCTACCTTTATGAACATTTCTACTGTAATGTCCAAATGTCAGGTCTCATCCTATCATAGTAGTATTTCCGACTTTCTGACTATTCAAATGCATTGGCCATCAGTTACAGTCTGTACTTCATTTCCCATCATTACTAAACTACTAATTTTATGCCATTCACTCCATTCCTCCCCATTGCTTCTGTCCATTAGCTTTGAACCTGTTTGTCACTGCTTGCAGTTATCTTTATTATTATTACTCCATTTGCAGAACACCGGTATCTCTACGCATTTGAACCAATCAGATGGTGGTGACACAACCAGCTTGTTTTGGTCACGCTTTTGGCCCTGCTAGTAAACAGAGGCACGTCAGCGTGGCTACAGCTCAGGTTCAGCTGAGTGCAAAAGCATCATTAAAGATTTCAGCTGCCCTAACTGCATTCCTTTTGACTACAGGAGGTAACAGAGTTGCCAGAGGGAACCCAGGCAACGGGCGTGGTGTGAGGTAACAGTGCTACCCATGGAAGCAGTGAGTCACCCACAAGCTTGTATTAGATGAGGAAAAATAAATTATCATTATTTCAGGCTTCCTTCAATATTTGGCTGTCAAATCAGAAACTTAATTTCCTCCCAAGGCTTTTTGGTTATCTACAGTAAACATTTAACACCTTGCCAGCAAACCTATTCATGGTGAAGAAAAGGAGAGTAAAACAAACTGAACAAATACAAAAGGTTAAAATATCATAAATAAATCGGAAATGATCACAAACAGGTAAAATGATTTAAATGGGATGTTTAAGATGACAAGGCTTTTTGGTAAAACATAGAAAAGGCATGTTTGGGGACCACAGTTCAAAATCAAAGGTCCTTCCCTTTTAGCAGATGAATTCCCCAAGTTGCATGGTCAAGCACAGAAGGAGCTGCTCACCATAGCCGTGATCTCAGCACCAGACTTGTGGTTCAGTGCAGCCATGATCACGGAGGCCAGGAGGAAAGACAAGGTGCAGGCAGATATACAGATAAGGTCCTGTGGATGAAGGCACAGCAGTTTAGCGTATGTTAGCACTGACTAGCACGTCAGACTGAACACTGCCGTGACAGGGAAGACATGAACTACACTGTACAATACAAAGAGAATTAGAGAGGGGGGAGGAAGAGAGAGAGAATTAAGGCAGCAAAATGTTTTAAGAATTACTGTGCCCTATTTGCAATTTCCCAAATTGTTATCATACACTGACAACATAAACCTACATCTCCTTATCTTCAGCTGAGCTCTACCCCGGTAGAAATAGAGAATAAAGAGTTTAGAAAGAAATTAATGTTAATCATATTGAGAACTAAACGCATGGGGAAACTTTTGGCCCTACAGCTGACACAGCTTTAATTTAATCAAATTAAGCTCTCTGTCCTCATTACTGAATTTTGTCTCCAGATGTGTGGCAGTGCTAAACAAAGTTTTAGGTGAAATTAGGTTAAACTGAACACATTCATATGAAACATCTTTCCCACTGACCTAAAAGTATTCGTACATGAACAGTGACAGTACTGTTCTTACAAAAGAACACAGAAGGAAAACCAGTCCATATGAATACCAGAAAGTCTGAATACCAGTATCAGCAAACATCCACACAAAGCAGAACTGGCATCATCCTGCTGGGCAGCTTATGTGGGCCAGTGAGCAAACCACAGTGTATGACCCAGACGCTTCGGGCGCATCCCAGCAACGGTTCCGTAAACACAAAAGCACGACCCCAACCACCACCCTGGCGATGCTGCCCCCTGTGGGAGTCTCCCTGCCTTACATCAACATGCATGCATGCATGTACTTTACTAAATGCAACTCAAATTAAAAAAACAAAAACAAATAAACAATATGTCCCGAGGATGGATAGCTTAAGTATGAACCTCATTAAGTGTCATTAGCAGAAATGTTTTGAGCACTAATGAAAGTGTTGACTCCAGCAGGGCAAATTAATATTCTTCATTAATCTTTGCAGTGAAGCCTGATGCTCTTAAGAACATAAGAAATTTACAAACGAGAGGAGGCCATTCGGCCCATCAAGCTCGTTTGGGGAGAACTTAATAGCT
>JAODUD010000019.1:2538456-2568673 GCA_026784285.1 Stomatorhinus walkeri | reverse complement strand
TTACATTATTCATCCTGGCACTTCAGACCTGGAGTATGTTTATGCAAAAGAACAAGCCTTAGCAACGTGGCTTAAAAAGCAAGGAGTCACATTTATGGTCTCTATGGCCCAGCAAAGTGTCCATTCCTTTGCACCTCTGAAACTGTGTTTAAATGCAGGTCTGTGCTCCATTAACAATGACGCATGAAAAGGGGCATTCAGCAACAGGCCCAAACTTACTATTTAAAACAAAAAAACAAGGAAACAGTCAGGGCCAGGGTGTCCATTTTTCAAGGGCACATTGAACTACACAAACCACACACTTTAATCATACACTTTGTTTAGAGCACAGCCAGAACACATGATTTATCCTCCCATTGGCATGCAGAGATATTAGGAAGGCAGGTTAGTGATTTTTTTTTTTAGTGAATAGGTTGGGTACAAGTTTCCCACAATTCCGTAGGGCAGGGGCCATGACAGCGACGACCCATTTCCCGGCTGTATGCGCTCAGCCATCAGCCAACATCAACACTTGAGTTTCAAGAGGTGACCTTCCAGCTTTACGAGCCTGAAGAAGCAGATGTTGCTCTCAAACTGCCTCAGTGCTTTCTCAGAAATAGCTTTGGCACACCTTCAAAAACGATCAAGATTCAGCCAAATGGTCAAGATGGATGTTTCTGCCGGTCAAAAATAAGCATCTGTGGTTTCAATTATTCAGCTGCTACTATACTTGGGATGAACCATGACCAAAAACATCCCAAGTCCATGCATTCCACTATTGCCTGTAGCATATTTATGGAACAAACAGCCAAATGACGTCACTTTTTATTTAACCAAAACTGCACCATGAACACAAATTCATGATGGATTGAACATGCACACATCCTCTCCCTTATCTGCACATATTTGAGAGCAAAGATAGCCAGAAGCCTTTAGCAGAGCAGAGATTGGTGTTTTTCTTGGTACTTTCAGGCAATGGAGGTTACAATTAGCAATGCTTTTTTTGTCCAGTTGCACAATGAAGCAAGCAGGACTGGCTGTCTTTGTCCTGCATCCATATGCCAGAGTGTGGTAAACTATGTTACGAGCTTTAGGCGCCACCATCACACCACAGATCAGAAAGGGGATGGAACCATGCTAGAAAAAACTCCATTCCTCTGTTCCCACCAAAACAACCTTTGAAATCCATAAAAGGCTCACTCCTGATCCGTGAAATGGGTGATTCATACATCCTTCAAGTCAGAGAATCACTGTCATTTAGTGTTTAAAAGCCTCGCCAAAAACAAGATCAGTTGCAGGGCCTACTATCTGAGAGTACAAATAACAGTAAAAGCCCCTTCTGCAGCTGCCCCAACACAATTACCCTCAGCAACGGGGTAATTTCAGCAAACAAGAGGCTCTCGGTTTTCACACAGAATGCTGTGTCATGTGGAAATCAGCCGCGACGTCCGAGATATTAACAGAGAGGACCCGCATGAGTGACCCAGCTGCAGCCGTCTCACACAACAAAAGGAAGTTCACAGTGATTGGTCCACTGACCAAGAGCCCGTAGGCACCCACTTGGGACATAACCAGAGAAAAGGTGGCACTGAGCCCAACCAGGGCCTATAGAGCAGACCTTCATGCATATGAGAGACACATTAAATAGAAGCAGCACACAACACCATCAAAACCAAAAGGCTCAATGTTGTAAGACTGATATTACCACAGGCTGCTTTAACTCAATGCTGGGGATATCCCTGGCTGCTGCTAAATTAAACAATGCAATGAATACAAACAATCAGTTTCAAAGCCTCATTTCACCCAGGATTCCCTTTAAATTATGATTAGCCACCTCTAAAAAGTGATCTTGCAGTTTGTGAAGTCTGGATGAAGAAAGCTGCACCAGAAAAGAAAGAGAAGGAAAGCCAAGAGGATAAGTCACTTGGATAGGATGGATTATCCTGATTCTCACCATCAGGTTCCAGTTGATGTGGATTTTAGTGTTCAGGTTGAGGCTGAAGATTAGCAGCAGGGCACAGGTGCTGAGGAAGGCGCTGCAGCTAGTGAACTCAAAGAAATAGATGCTGCTGCAGGGGAGACACGTCATGACGGCCTCGATGCAGATGAACGCGATGAGGGAGAGGAGCTGTGGAGAGAAGCATAGCCACATAATGCCATCATAGGAAACATCCAAGGAAAGATGACCAACCCATCCCATCACCCAACACAATGGAACGTATCCCATGGTAGTTAATGTGTCGAAATCAAAGTCACATGACATCAAAAGGTAAACAAGTCTTATATGCTATAGAGATACGGCTAATCTGATTTGCTCTTCTGTTAGTGGGCATTGGATTCATCAATATTTGTATTTTCACAATAACACTCCAATTCTCTTGTGTTACAGGATGGACTAATCAGCCAAAACTCTGAGCTATTAGTTAAGTTCTCCCCAAAGGAGCTTGATGGGCAGAATGCCCCCCTCTCATTTGTAAATTTCTAACAGGATACAGTGATCCCCTGCTACATCGTGGTTCAACCATCGCGCCCCAGCTATATCACGGTATTTAACCGATGCGTCACAGTTCTCTGTGTACCGCACACTTCGCTTGTAGTCCGATTGTTTTCATTTTGTTTTAAGTCCTACGATGGCTCCCAAGTGCCCCACATCTTCTAAGCCTTCTGGTAGTAGTGAGCCTAAGCGCCAGAGGAAGACCTTGACCATTCAGAAGGTAAAACTCCCGGATATGCTTTGGGAAGGAAAGCATTACGTGGACGTTGTTCGCCATTATGGCTTGAATGAGTGGACGGTACCCTCAGAAGGGCTGTAAATGCTCAGCTTTGTTGTGCAGTACATACTCATCACCTTCATCCCCTACATACGTACTTCATCATGTACTGCACAGCTAATTCATCACCATCATTCAAGTTATGGAGGGCATCTTCACTGGTGAGTACATATACTGAGCTTAAAATGTTTTTATGTTTACAGATTTGTTTACGTATACAGATATTTTATTTACTATATCTAACCATGTCCATCCAACTGATTATAAATACAGATCCTCACCCCTCTGTAAAGTTCCAGGAGACACTCAAACGGTTACAACTGACATTTCTGTATTGTGTCTTTCCTCATTGCATTGTTAAGACACTCATTTGAAGGAGGTGAAGCAAAAGTATCTGACAGCTTCACCTATATACAAAGAGGAGCTAATGTAACACCAGAATAGACACTCCTCAGACATTCATAAATGTTTATACAATAGTGTACTGTATACTGTAGTTAAAAGAATGAAGTACAAATTTATAGACTAATATATTATATATGTCTTGTAGACTGAACGCTAGTGCAGTGAATACTAAGTGACTGCAGGAACTGAGACAGACAGGGTGATGCAAGATGAGATGCTTGACGCTGAGTCGCCACGCTGCCGTTTCCACGGCCAAAGTTCCCGTACAGCATACAGTGCTGTAATGAATCCACTGACATATTCTAGATATAACTGAATAAGCTGATAGCAAGAATTAAATTTTCTACATTATTTATTTCCTGCGTCATCCTTAAAGATAAACAATCCTTAAGTGGCTCAACAAGTGAAGGTTACACACATGGAGCGCCTTGCCCTCACCTATATGCATGCCATGGAAAGTCAAACGAGGTTGGCAAAAAAAGAATTTCCCCACAGGGATCAATACAGTGTCTTCCTTTCAAATAACCACATAGGCCAATACAATCTATTGAAAGAAAAATTCAGGAAGATAAATGTTTCATGGGTAAATGATTACACAGTCTGCCGCCATTCAATAGTGCTTTGACAAACCGAACAAGCCACAGGAAGATGATGCCAAGACAAAGAGTTCCTCCAGTGGACACAAAGGAAGGAGGTCGCAGGCCCATCTTGGCAATGCAGGATCAAGTTTTCTGCCTGTAATGAACACCTGTAGCCCTGACATGACTACCTTTCAAAAGGAATAGGTGCTGCGACCAGAAATATCACAGCAAATATAAAAGCTATTCTATCTATTCTGCACAAAAAGAGATCATCCACTATTGCAAGTCAAAATTAGATGATTTTCATCAAGAGGTCCTGTAAATTGGGGGGGGGGGGATTCCTGAGTGACAGGGGCCCTAAAAAAATTGGATTGGTCTGCGTTGAGGACCCCATAAAATATGCTTTCATGGGGCCCAAAGTCGCTAGTAAACACCCATGTTTCCAGCTTATGATATTACCAAAAACATCAGCACATAGGCTGTTCAGGTTTCATTCATCTGTTCAGGATAATTTATATCCTGGTCACTATTGTACATTGTACACAGTGCTTAAAGTAAATACTTAAGATCTATACACAGTAAGAAGCTACTAATTTCAGGCAACGATCTAACCTTTAATCCAAACTGGTAGCCATAAAACATGGCACCTCTTTCCAATGGGCAAAAAGTATTCCTGTTAATTTCAAAACACAACTATAATATACACAAATCTGTTGACGTACTACTATGGAATAACCAACCTCTCTTTTGCATTGTTCTATTTAAAATAAAAACTTTGTTAGTAACTATCGGGAAACTAATCGGGAAGCCTAGGCTCCAAGGCTCGTGTATAGTATAACATTTCTACATTAAATTATCAGAGGAACACAGCCTAAATTATTATAAAATAGCGAAGCAGAAATAAAAAAAAATGTGCGCATTCATGCATAAATGCGCCGGGCGCTTTACATAACAGTGTATCTATTGAATCGGATAACAAACAAGGAACTGGAACATTCTAGAGAAATACAAAACCGATCTAAACACAGAGACGTTGTTCTCCAATTCATTTTCTTTTTTATCAAGTACCAGAACGGCATCCTTGTTTTTCAAGCCTGCAATTCCAACTAGATAACAAATATCTACCACTGGAAAAATAGAAGACAGCTTTGCTCATTTTCATTTGTACAATAATGTATGCACGCAATAAAAATGAACACGCTGCATGTGCACGCTGCACGCACAGCACCTGCTTTGTTAGTCTTCACAGGCTGTAGTACCAATTACGTAAAATTTCACCACAAATAACGATATTGCTTCAGTGCGCGAGACTGAAACACATTTGATGAGCCACTTAATAATGCATACGATACATATTTTTTTTCTTAAGTGTTTATTAAAATTTATTATAAACGCTGCAGAGGAAACTATGTCAAGAATATATTGAGAAATTTGGTTACAAGTGAAAGTGGATGTCTGTATTTGCAAACTGACCTGACAAGCGGAGAGATGCGCCACTTACCAGCTGGAGGACTTTGAGGATGCCGACGTTGGATCTCAGATAGCCCGTGTCCCACCTGATACCGCCCAGTTGGTTCCTGGACTGCACAAGCTCCGTGGTGGGCTGATAGGGGTTGTTTGCCCCGGAGCTCATTGAAGTGTTCGAGGCCTCGCCACCAATTCCACACATCTCCTCGGTATTTCTCATCTTGACAATTCGTATGTAGTATTATAAGCAATAACGCGGATATTGCTTCAGTATATAGCTAATTATTACAAAGGTTGCGTTAGACAAACTAAAAATGACAACTGCTCGACTAAGAATAACTAATCTAGTGAGCCATGTCCGAACAATTCTAATAATATTTGCAGCCTGAGCGATTCAATCCCATGTTGTTCACTCCTGCACATCTATCCGAAGTCCCAGAAACCGGTGTATTAATTGTATAATAATCAAACCGAAACTTGCAGCCCGGTGATAATTGATTAATTGACTTACTTTCACTCAGCACACCCCATCGGTTCATTTTCGAGCTGGAAAGGAAAGCATGCTCCTCTCATCGTTACACTTTCGCTTATTGACCCCTGTCCTTTCCTTAGCCTACACCATAGGTGGAAAAACGTGACGTAGCTTTCATTGGAGCGTTATACTCTGAAGGCTACGTCCGAAATGCCGATCGTGCTCCGCTGTGTCGCTACAGGCGTCAGTCCCCGCCCCGTCGATCACTCGCTTCCAGCTTCCCCCAAGGAGGAAATGCGCACTAAGGCAGGAATCCACACCAGTTGCAAACGTCTCGGTCCGCTAAATCCAGAGGCGTCACACTTCCGCATGCTCCTCCAATCCCCCTTCCTTAGGATGCTTAGAACACAAGGCATACCAAACCGGAAGTACAGCCACTGGAGCGTCCTGAAACCGAAACGCTCATTGGAGGACCCAGAACAGTGAAGGCAATGGGAATCCGCAATTATAATTACACAAATACAGTTTTATTATGCTGTAGGAAATTCAGTTCGACAGTAGACGAAACAAGTTCTCCATGGTAACTTGGCGTTTTGGGATCGTAACATGGATTGAAAGACGCTAAAAGAATTAACTGTAATTGTCTCCCGATTCGTTATCCTATTGGTCTGAGCAAAACAAGGGCATTAATTGCCGGGGATGGGGGGTGGTTACCTCCCTAGTAATCAAAACCAACCAATGCAACTCCCCTGGACCCCCCCTTAAATAGGTGGAGACCTCAACCCCGCAATGATCAACCCAAAGTTGGCCTTGGTGAAAACTCACACGTTTGCATGCTGTGTAGCAAATGCCGTCAAGTAAGGACATAGGACATTACCAAATAAAAAATAAAAATAAACAAATACATGTAGTGCGGACTCAGCTATATTGGACCCTGGGATTTACACACACACTTGAAATACTTATTAAAAGTTTTTTTTTTTTTTTTTTTACTAAAAAAAAGTGCAAATTTTCATTTAAGCAGCATTTAAGCAGATTTAGTTTATTGGAGCCAAACATACATATTTATGGTAAGCAGACTTCTTTCCATGTAATATTAAACTGTCACTGGAAATTATATGCAATTCAACATTTAATTTCAAGAATTTTGGTGGGGGAAGCACCAGCTATAGCAATAGCCTCTTCGGAATATAGAGAAGCAGGATTTGAGTCCGAGAACAAGACTGCTGCCTAAGTCCTGCAGCCAGATGCCTTAAACTACAGTGGTTCAGACAACAATATCGCAAGATGACAAGTGGAAAGCCTATATGAACAGTCAATGAAATATGACAATGACAATGAAGGGATGGCAGACATTTCACAAAAATTCTTTACCAAAACCCTAGGAATTAAAGGTTGAAACAGCTGTAATATTTTACAAAACCAAAAGAGTTTTCTGAAGTTTGTTTTTAATACACAGGCCTTGTTTAATCGTTATGAATACAGCATTAGGTCAAACAGAAGTTTACAGTGCTGTTTAAAGTAAATACCACTCACTCAGCAGAAATGGCCAGTGTCTTAAGGCTGATGTGTCTACCTCAGATGATCAAAGCTGTGGCTTTTTTTAATTATTCACTGTTATTCATTAACCACTAATACTAGGTACTAGCATACTTATTTTGCCTTTACCAGCTAAACAGATGGGAATTTACCAAATACTAAAAAAAAGTGATCTTTGGTCGATCCAATTCTTTTCTTTTAAAGGACTATTACATTTCATTTCTTGTATTCAGATAGTTGTGTCTTGCATGTTTGTTCACTACAGTGGTGGATGAAACTGATGTAATGTTAATAGTTGAAAAGCAACAAAAAAAAACCCACAACAATTTCCTGTAAAGCTGATATCTTAAAGAGTCATACCAAGGTGGTTGTGAAAAGGTGGTACCCAGCCTAGAGCTCACCCACTGCACACATATGCAGACATCACTATCAAAATTATACATCGGAAATTTCTAACTGAACCAACTCATCATCAACCACTGCAAAGAGGTCAGACTTAAAATCCCCATGAAGTGCTTTGTGTAGACAATGGGAATGTTTTAGCATCTAACAATGACAAAAAGCTCACGTGATTGACTACATTTATGCCACTGACTGATCAATTTGGCCAGTGTTCGCTGATGCGAGGGAGAGCTGTTCTCACTGAGGAACGCACTGCAACCATTCTAGAAGCCTGTAGAAAGTCACTTCATTTCAATTTATTCCACCTTTTTGTTAGAAAAGAAAACAAAAGGGCATTCTGCCTATTGCTCAGAGAATCAGACCTTTTCATACAGGCACTGGCAATGAGAAATTCATTATAAACAATAAGCAAAAGGCCAAAAGTCTATAGTACAAAACCATAAATACAAATTTGGAAAAGTGGCAAAAAAGTGTACTGTAATAAATGTTCTTAGTAAGCAAGCACCTCTACAATGATAAACTGTTCAACACATCAGGCACTTGGAGTTATAGCAAGTAAGGGCCCCTACCCACCCAACTCTGTAGCCAAAAGGTCTGCTTTAAATACAACCCGACTTACCAAACCTGACAGATTTTTTTTTAAATATCTGAAATTTGTATTCATAATTTCAAAATAACCACATTTTATACCGTGACTGATGTAATAGATTGCTTATATTTACAAAACTCAAAACAAAAATGGTGTCATTATTGTCTAGCAGTTGTCAGGATTTAAACAACATAACCCTCAAAATCCTACCAGCCAATATGTTCATCACATTAGTGTTATGATGTCAGGCTAGTTTAACATCTCAAGTAGCCCCAAGGTTTCTCTTTAAAACATTTGGTGCTGTCAACAGGATTTATTTTTAATACGATTTCTGTAAGCATCGAATGAAATTGTCAAATTACTCAGACCAAAATGAAGGCTCTTTTCATTCCCAATTACAGAGTACATTTCGGATCTGTTGGAATGCACTCAAAAACTGGAGTTGAGCCATCTCCCCGGGCCGAGGCACATTTTGAAACAAGCCTTGTACATCCGTAGTCCTACCTTTATACTCCACATCTTCCACTTTCACCTTCCTCTTCCCGCCACAACAAAAACAGACCCGATCGTGGCATTTCATCATTAGACCATCATCATCTGCTGTTCATTGATACGCATTGGGAATTTGGTCATTTGCATTTTTTTGTTTCAGCGTGTATTGTAGCATTTTCAGTGGACGACCCTGTGGGTGAGGTCACGCCTCATTCTCCGCTGTTGTGTTGGCCATTACCATGGAGTCTGGTTTGCGAGTCATTCTGTCCAACTCTGCCTGAACATCAGTCAAAACTGGCTTCTGCCCTTAAAAGAAACATTAAAAGAACAGTAATTTTATTTGGGGGTTGCATGAAGGTCTGCATCACAAACAAAGCAAATCATGTTTGCATGCATGGCATTAAATGTAAATTCACACTTAAATCACACTCTTCACTTATCCACATTATTAAAATACCCAGAATGTGTCCCTGTTCTATACTGATGAAAAATGTCCGTTTCCCCCTAACAATCTCTGCATCAGCTTGTCCCAACAGCTCATCCCAAGCTTTATTAATAAGTAACAACCACCGAGTCAAAAGGCGGCAGGAGAAACACCATTTATCATAGCATAAATCCAGGTTAATGAGGAAGCAGAATACCAGATACGAGCAGGAGGAAGAGACCAGTAGGCAGAGCACATGGTTGAGAAGAGCATCTCACCGGTTTTCTTGACTGAGCTCTGGACGGCTCCCCCACCAGCACCAGGGCTTCCAGGGGACCCAGTCTTTTTACTCAGCAGGCTGTTGAAGAAGTTGGCCAGGACACCCTCATTTGCAGCAGCACCTTGGAAGATGGGGGGAGGGGCGTTCAGAAATTGTGGTTAGAAAAGGGCTACCACTCATAGAAATCAAATATGATTTCTACCAATTCATCTTGATGTTATGTAGACATTATCTACATTCTGCAAATCTAGTGCATATGACACATTAACGAATTTCCACAAACACCACCAGCAAAGGCGATTCGCTGATAGTAACTGTACACCAGGCATTCACAGGACTTCACCACAACACACATTTCTGCACTCGCACTTAAAAAAGGCTCTACCTTTCATATTTGGGTCAGGTTTTTTGACAGTCGTCATGGGTGAAACACTGGCAACGTTGACAGGTCCTGCCCAACCGGCGGGCCGGGGTGACGTCGACACAGGTCGAGCGGGCGATTCCTGTTACAGAAAGAGTGAACTGCCCTCTTAAACATCTGCCAGGACTTTGACCTGCTAACAGCATTCATTAGTGCTTCATCAGTTTCACAAAAAAAAAATATCATACCATCTAAAGAGTGATGTACATGACCAACAAACTCACCAGAAGGGACCAAAAACCTATCATCTAAACCAACCAACTTTTTATACAAATGTTATGACTAAGCTTTTACAAATCAAAAGACAGAATTTCCCCCTGGAACCAATAAAGTCAATCGTAAATCGTAATAGGAAAAGGTGAGGAACCCATATTGAGGCAATGACTGACCCCACTACTGTAAAGCAGTAATATAATTAACTGTGTACAACGCAGGAGCAGCATTTGTGCTGGCATCACTCACCGTTCCTCTTGTTAGAGTGGCCGGCTGTTTTGCCAACAGTGACTGCAACGGGGGGGGGGGTAAAAACACAACAAATAAATGGACTGTATAAACATTTTTCTAATGGGATCCAAGACGCACAAAACATTCCAGATTCTCTCTTGCTATTACAGGGGCTCTGTGGGTCAGAGCATGTGCCAATGTCCAAAAGGTTGTGGGTTCAAATCTTACACCCAGAAGCATAACCATATTACTGCTGGGCACCAAAAACTGTGAACCTGGAAAAACGGCTGACCCAACATCGTGAGCCCAAGGCTCACTCTCTCACCTATGTTTGTCTCTCTCTTAGGAGAGCAAGAGGGAACATGTGAAAATGTAGGAATTCGTAAGTACTTCTACATGTACAATGGTGAATGAGGTGTCATCATCATTAGTGATATTCCCTGGCCTCTACTCACCTGCTGCTTCATGAGGAATACCTGGTCATCTTCTGCATTCACCTCTTTATCATGAACCAACTGGATTGATATAGGATGGAAGGAGGGACACGGATAGTGGCAGTTAACACAGTAAGAAAGTATCAGGCATTTTAATTCTAGTATAAAAACAGTTAAAACAGTCATTAGAACACTAGTTATGAAGATACTATTTGCAGGTGTTGCGTTTGCACAAATACATAAAGTAAGGAGCACGTTGCTGCACTCGCCACACGACAAACCACCTCAGGGATGAGAACCAGCTGTGTGGCAGGTGATACCTCAGCACCACACTAGTCCAAATGGTACAGTGCAAGTTTTTTCCTGTGGCTGGAGTGCCGATCCTGCCACCAACCCCCAAATTCCCCCGTAAGTTGGAGCACCTGCTTACATGCAGTATGTGGAAAAAAATCTGTAGACTAGCTACTAGCCTTTATGATGCTTTTCAAAATAATAAGTGGGAAAATTTATAAAGCTCCATTACCTTTCTGACTGGAGGTTTCACAATTAAATCTTCAAAGGGATCATCCACTTTAACCATGCTGAAATTTTCATGCAAAATACCAATTTTCTTCTCATTATCCCAACCAGTTGGACTATAAAAGACGGGAGAATTAAATTAATTAAAAACAGAATAAATCCTTATAGCTAGTGGTCCAATTGATCCGGTATTTTCAATTGTTTGCAGTGTTAATGGAAAAACTGATGAAATATTACTCGGCCACATTTACCAAATTTTACACTGTAAAGCAGGGGCACTTGAAACCCAGAAGGAAAGATAACCACTCACATGAAGACAGCATCCTTCTCCACCACCAAAGCAGGCGTGGAGAACTGGAAGCCATATAGTCTGTGGACAATATATTTATAGAGAAGGTCTAGGTTCTTCTCCTCTTTGACAGAAGTATAAATCAAGGCAGCTCCATCTATAGGGCTTGATTAAGGGCAGATTCGCAATGGAATTTCAAGAGTGTGAGGGTGAAGGGGAAGTGGTTTATTAAGAGATGGGAAAGCCAGTGTGGCTGACTATGAAAGGATACAATGAAGGCAGAAACGTCGAATGTAGGACTGAATGAAGTCAAAGTGCTCCTCTCTGTAGTCATGCTCCTTCTCCAAAACACTCACTGTGTCACACTGAGAACACAGAGCAAAATTTCTTACAACAGAAAACTCAGATGCAGGATATACCTTTCTAATAAAGATTCCTCCCTGCTTTTCTGAGACACTTCCACTCTCTGACCAAGTCTGAATATCCTCAGAACGATTACAAGACCAGCTGACACTTCCTGAAATTAAAAGCAGCAGAGGCAGAAAGTTCAGGTCCAGAAAGTACAAATCCAGAACAAGGTTTTATTTCAATCAGCCAGTAGAATACACTATGTGACCTTTGACCTCAACCGGTGTGTTGAAACAAAACCTTCGGTCTGGATTTGTACACGGCCTTACCCTGAAGATCAGCGTATTTCTTTTCTTTTTATTGCCCTTGATTTACAAAAGTAGTTACTACAAATACAAAAGAACTCAGAAACTTTGAAAGACAGGAATGGATATCCTCCAAGAAGTGGAAACCATTCCAACACACTGTTGTACAGGACATATCGTGCATGTTAAAAAGCACATGAGAAGTCAGAATTACAAGTGGAATATTTCTTGCTTGAAGCAGCTACCATGGAAAAGTTTGGAAACTGAATAAAGGATAATATTCATCACGATAATTGTTGCCTTTCAGGCACAACTGGTAGCTGACCTCAGAAAAGAGGGATGATCAGGCCACAGACCAGAGGACACAAAGAATCGGTTGTAATTTTAAGCAAAATATATTACAGCCCAAGAGCCATTGGGACACAGCAAACCTATTTCTAATTATGGGTTCAAAACATCTATGGAATGTCCTGATAAGAAGTGAATCTCAAAACTTTAAGATCGATAGGCTACTTGACTCACCTTTGTGCAAACTACTAGCACAGGAACACCCAGATTGTGCGTTAATACATTCTCCCCTAGTGGCAAGACCACTGTCTCATCTGTCCCGCTGGAAGGGATCCGTCTCTGTGGCGAGCCTAGGGGGGCCTCCTCAGGTCCTGTGTACTCCTGAAAGTCCCTCACCACTGGGAACAGACAGACAGGAAGGACATTCACTGATTAAAGATACGGATGGCACTCATCACTGTAAAGCTATGAAATGCTGTCTATACTTCCTAGTAGTCTTAACCATAGTATGAATGAAGGAAAGTAAAGTCAACAGCATGTTTGTGAAGTACTATTTGCCGCACTTTTGGCCAAGAGAATATGGTAAATAAATGGTCGAACAATAATTTTAGCCATGATAATTGGGCAGCAGCCAGTTTCATAAAGGAAATCTTTTAGACATTAAAACATTTTTAATTTTCTGTGCTGTAGTATAATTCTAGCAGAAACTACACATCATTCACATAATGCACTACTTATTCACACCCCAATGCAGAGCTAACCTGTCAAAAGCCTACCCCACAGACACTCAAATACACCTCTGGTGCACCTCGACAGTGAAACAAAAGCTGTCTTGTATAGCCTACACATCAGTCCCAAGCTCCTTTTCTGAAATGGTTTCATACTTCTCCAAGAACAGCTGGCAACTGGGGGATGATTACATCTCTTTTCTGTTAAAAACTGGTCCTTGCATCTCTGCCAGTACATGCCACGCAGCAGGTAAGCACTTTCAGGAAACATCACCGGGCTTTTTTCAGCACAACTGGACTGGATGTTACTTCTCTACTGCCTGTCATGTCTCTCACAGGAGGAAAAAAATAACTCAAGCAAGTGCTCAACACAGAAACAGAACATTATCTGCTGGGGGGTCCATACTGTATAGCTTATCAGGAAGCACCAGCCTTTTTAAAGCAATAAATGCATGAAATGTGACATGCTACAGCAAGGGAACTTGTAGTCTTACTATTTTAATGTGGGAAGAGAGATGAATGAATGTGCTCTGTGTGACAGCTGTATGGTAATAAGCTCAGATACCTGACAATACAGGGTATTTAAAATATATATATATATATATATATATATACGTATGTTTGTATGTGTATGTTTGTATGTGTATGTATGTATGTATGTATGTATGTATGTATGTCCAGGAGCTTCCAAAACTCCCTACCATTCACCTAGCTGATTCTGCAGTTTGAGATCACAGCCCCACATCTGAAACAACCTTGGAAGATCAAATTTCCTTTAGGTCTCCAACAACACTGAAAAGGTCCAGAATATGCCAACGGCTTCTCAGTCTACAGCTCATAATTTTTGGCTGCCCGAGTCAGCCTGAGAATAGAGTGATGGCTGTCCCAGAATTGGTAACATGACGGGCCCCCACTAAGTGCACACACTGGTTCCAAGGAAACCGATGGTTTTGATAGAGGCTGCAGCTGCTGGGACATCACTTCCAATGCTAAGCA
Source organism: Stomatorhinus walkeri (assembly GCA_026784285.1). Taxonomy (NCBI): domain Eukaryota; kingdom Metazoa; phylum Chordata; class Actinopteri; order Osteoglossiformes; family Mormyridae; genus Stomatorhinus; species Stomatorhinus walkeri. The sequence continues at coordinate 2,554,500 of JAODUD010000019.1, read as the reverse complement.
GAGTTTACCAGTTATGTGTAGCTGCCACATATCAAATAGAACCTTAGCATGGCATCTGAGAACCTGGTGGAATGGCATTCACAGGGACTGCTTCACAAAAAGGAGACTACAATTAGGACTACAACAGGCTTTCTGCTAGAACCACATGCATGGGATTCTAGCAGAAATGGGAGCAGGTGAGCCTGGTAGAAGAACTTTCAGAAGGCTGCTTCGCAGGGTCACTTCCTACATTCTCCATGCACTTCTCCACCACACAAAGTACGGTACTTTCACTTTTCCAATGACTTCCGGTTGAGTACCAGTACCTAAAGTTCGGGTACCGAACGTTCGAGTACCGAAAGTGCCACACCAGCTGGGGTACTTCTTTGGAACTTCACGCATTTGCTGTTGATTGGTTATGCAACTAGCCTGCCGCTGAAACAAAATACACACAGCAAACAGCGAGAAACAAAATAAAAAGCAGTAGAAAGAAATATATAAAAAAATAAAACGGAAGAATGGACAAACGAGGAAACACAGGCTTTAAATCGCCATATGGTCAGATGAACAGATCCAGCAGGATTTGGATGGCACAACTCAGAATAAAAAAGTTTTTGCCATTCCGGGCAATTCAGTTTCCCTTTTGCGTGCTGATTTGTGCATGGTTTCACCGTTTTCATGTCTTTTTACGAAGCTCTTGAGGTAAACAAGCCATATATTTTAAAACATCACATGCCTTTTCAATGTTTTTTGTTTTTACAGATCATAAATTAAATTTAATTCACTGGTTAGAGATATTTCTTGACGAAAACAGTATAGTATTGCTTATGAGACTATATTATGCGTGACAATCTACTGTATTCACATGTAATAATGTACCTGAGTGATTTTCAGACATTTCACATATACCTCTGCTTTAATATTAGGGGAAACATTATTTCCTGATAGACAGGAGAAACATAGGGAAACTGAATTGCTCGGAACACCGTAATACCAAGCCGCTTGGAAGAAACGGGGCACACGTGAAACACTGAACAATGCCGCTTGAAAATAAAAAACATAATTTGTTTGCTTTCAAAAGACTGAAATAGCAGTAAGCTAATTCTTACTGCTTTGATCGGCTTAGCCAAAGTAAGTGAACCTACGGAAACGTAAATGATGGCAGCATTCATGCAATTTGGATATTACTGAATCTTATACTGTGATAGAAGACATACCATGACATAATAATAAACCACATTTTCCAGCCTAAAATGTTAGTTTTAATTTTGGGTTTTTTTTTATTATTATTATTTAAGCTGCGCATTATAACGATGTCAATCAGGGGCGGTCTTACAGTGTGGTGTATTTTGATTCAATCAAATGAAAAACTGGAAACTGATATACTGAGAGAAAAACTGTCAAGGTCCTTGGTTCCCATAATATCAATGTGCTTATTTGACAAATAAACCAAATAAACCTTCTCGGGTTAAAACATGACAAATCACTTGACTGGTACTTAAAAAATTGGATCACATGGTTCCTGGCTGACTGCCCAGCAAAAACTGTTTTAAAACCCATGACTTTTGCATTGAAAGTAAAGCAAAGGAAGGCTAAGTATCTATGAGCACCGAGTCTTTTACAGCCTGAGCAGTGTGGAAACAAAGCAGATAGCAATTCATCTTTTACAGTTTTTCCATTTTTCTCTATACACAGGGAATTTGCAAAGTAATGATAGGTTACTATAAGTACAACAGAACATTCTGACAGTAAAGTTTTATAATGCTAAGTATCAAGTGCATAAACTTATAACCTGTATTACATGTTGAAATGGAAGCCAAAAACTTCATATACAAAACACATACATGACACACGTTAAGGGTAGAGTTGAAGATTTGATTTACACACAGGGATGAGTAAGTGTCAGTTCAAAAAGCACATGATCTCCAGAATTTTAACGATGTCATGAGTGTGGTCTGAGATGAAACGGCCTTAATGACAGTTTCCTCCTCCCTACTTGGTTTGGGCAGTGCTAGAATGACCCCCCCTTTCCTCATATCGTCCTCCACACTGCGACCCTGGTGTCAAGAAACATGATGCAACTCCTTGCAAGAGCAGCAAACTGGATCCGGTCCCTTTGTTTCGCTGTCTCCCCATACAATGACGTCACTCTCCATCCCCCCGCTCCCCCACACAACCCCCCTTCTCCAGAGGAGGGCGCCAAGCTGCTGCAGTCACAGTGTCACTTACGAACTTGACCCCATTTCAAGTCGTTACACATGTTTGTTGCTGCTGGAAGCCAAGGATGTCTGGCCTATCAGCCAAAAAGCAGGAGTGCTTTCCTACAGACCCCAGAGACACATTAGTAAGAGGAAGGTGCCGGCTCCAGCAGACATTTTCCATGGTCCTTCTTAAGCTGTCATCTAATCTTGATATTCGGCATTTTAAAACAAGGAACCGATTTAAACTGAACAACGAACACTTCACCACCACACTTCCTCTTTCTATCCTCACACAATGATGGAATTTTCCAACAACATACAAGTAAACACCCATGATTTTTCCCCACAGCCGTCACTCATTTTAAGTTTAAACAGCCCTTGGAGACTTTTTCAACTTTCTATGATGAATTTAACTGGAAAATGTTTGCGTTAAACCCTGGCTTTGTGTTAAACCACAGTCTGATATTAAGAATACCACATAATACATAGGATGTAAAAATAAATGTTAAAACAAATCCGAAGGGCTGTTTCAGCATTAAATACAGTAAAATACTGAAACTGTAGTGCAGTAATAAAATACTTTGCCTATGGGTAATTACATAAGTAATTCCATTTCTATTGTGGGTGTTATTCAAATACCTTGGCTTCATTAGCACAGACCTAGTGTTCTCATTCACCAGGTTCATAACCAAAACAGCCATGCAAGACTCACACTTCTGTTCCAGCTCCTTCAGCTCCTCTGGTGGGATCCTGAGCTTGTCCACCTGGTCACGGAGGACACTGGCCCACTTCTGAAGGGACTCCATGATGTTCCACGGACGAGACATATCCACCACAAACATGGCCAGGGTGTCCCTCAAGGACTCCACTGATGCAGCAAATTTCAACAGACCTTTATGATAGAGGTCACCATCCAAGATCCACACATTACAACGCGTCAGATCTGTAAGTCACAGAAATTCGAACACACACTCAATCTCAGAAAGTAACATTCAATGTGCAAACTGTGTCTTTACACCACACTGCTCAAAACCAAAGAAGTATCCATAATTTAGATAAGACCATTAAATGGATGCCAAAGACTTTCCAAAAAAAACCCCTCCAAAACACACTAAAATAATTCTGTACTACTGCATTTGACTCATCAATATGGTTTTTCAAAAAATCAACTGCCATAGTTATTTCAGAATTAAAGACTTATTTCAGAAATGTACAATTAAAGACTTATAACGAAAGGAATTCTTTAAAAAGGCATTAAGAATGTGTAGCAGTGCAATCCATTATAAAAGAAATAATTTGCATAACAGAATGAACTGAGACATTACTCAAACTCATGAATGCATTAGATTGCTTCCACAAGTTAAATGCTCACTGCAAAGTCAAAGCATCCTGCATATTATTCTTTTCTGGCAGTAAAAGCACACACCTCCAAGACAGGCAGACGCTTAAACCTACCATCTCTGTCTTCATCGTGGACATTCAGGTACAAGTACTCAAGCCCTCTTCCTTTTTTATTGTGCTCGGCACCCTGGAGTTTTGCCATAAGGGTTGTCTTTCCTGAACCATCTTCTCCTGAAAACCAAGTACAGAAAACCAGTCATTTTAAGACTGGAAAATGCTTTAACGTCCTCCTTCTTGCTCTCTTATGAGACAGACACATAAAGGCATGAGAGTAAAGTTTGGAGACAGTGCCCTGGGTCAGTATGGGCCCCCCAGCGGTTTTGGGGGTTAAGAGCCTTACAAAAGGGCCAAACAGTAAATAATATAATATTTGGTAATAAAATAACCATCATGGCCATGCAAAGACTTCTTGAGAAGTGAGTGCTCAATAGGGGTGTAAATCACAGGTTTCCTCGCAATATGATACAATATCGATTCCTTAAGCCAACGATTAGATTTTACAAATTACAATACGATACGATTCGACTCAGTTTGATACTGGAGATAGTAGTCAAAATGATGAAATATCACACAATCCCTTACATTTCAATGGATTAAAAAAGGCAAATATAATTAGCATTCTATCATATTTTATTGGGAACTGTAAACAAAATCTAGTGTAGTCAAGTATGTCCCTTAAATCAAGCAAAATAAAGTGCAATAAGGTAAAAATAAAAACTTTGAATGGATGCAGATTAACATGGTGACAATTTATTTTGAATCAAGTCTTCTCCAGATAAATACAAAAGTATAACAAAAAGTATAAAAGTATGTCCATAACTGTCATGAGCTGCTCGTATGACCCTCTCGTGTGCTACACCCCTCATCGACTTCGCATGCAATCCCGATTGTTCCCGACTGTTTCTTACTGTTTCGTCTAGTCCTGTGTATTTAAGTCCATGTCAGAGTCTGTCGCCCAGATCTGTCATTGACATTTTCCCCATGTTGTGTGCTTTGCTTGCAATACCCCCCCCCCCTTTCTTAAGTTTAGTAGAAATAAATTGGAGGCTAACTAGGCGACTCGGTGATTTGCAGCAGCTGGCGCGGTTGTATGGCGTAAAAAATAGAGCTTGGATGACATGTTCAATCTACCCACACTACCTTTGCAATCGACCAGTAAATCGCGATCGAGCTATTGGGCAACCCTGGTGTAGACCACGTATACGTCAGAGTGTATCATGAAAACAATACTGGAACAGGCCAGAAAATAAAAACGCACGTATTGATATTTATGTGGTCACATCGATGCATCGGATCATTTGCTGTTGAATCGATGTATCCATACAAATTGATGTATTGTTACACCCCTAGTGCTCAAACTTTAAAAAGGTGGCACTCAGTACCTTTAAAGCTTATGCACATTAAATGGTTTGGTGATCAGGCACCTCCAAAGCGTCCCCCTTCAGCACACGATTGACAATCGGTAGTTTTAAATAATATGATCCTTCTTTTGTCCAATATTATTGAATTTAAAAAAATATTTCGTATCACTATTCCTTGAACTAAACTAAAATTTACATAATTAATTACAGAAGCTGTCTCATTAATATATGGCAAATATACTAATCTAGGCAATACCAAAACAATGTATTTTGCCACATATTACAATGACATTTCCTGTGAATGTAGGGGTCCAAGAAAAACTGGTAATAACTCTGCACAGGTAGACACAGTACACAAATTCACATGCAGCGTTACAGCGCTACTCACCGAAAACTAAAATATTTTTCCCAGATGGTAATTTCGAGCTGGAGCGGGTAGAGACGTCGCTGAGAATGGAGTGCCTACAGCGGGAACACTGTTATTGTCACACAGCCTTCTGCAAAAAAAAGTATCAGTTACAGAGGCCAAAATAATTGACCTCTGTTTAGAAACCAACCTCTGAAGTCAATTCTTCCGAAATGACATCTCTTATTTGTATCTTTTAATACTGTGTCAATTTTAATCGAGATCTATGCATTTGTTGCTGTAAAGCCCCCCAATTTCTCTCTATACGTCTCTCTTTCCATCTATCTTCATCTAGGTTTATATCCTTGCATTTCATCCATCTATTCAATACAGGCTTTGTTCAGGCTCAGCGTGTTAGCTGTCAATGGCGTTAGAATCACGTTATCGACAGGCCAGGAATCACCACATGCCGGTAAACCAATCTCAGAATTATGCTTTTTGAATTCCAATAAGAGGTGATCGCACTGATAATTAACAAGCGCTTAAATCCCGTATGTAGCTAATTTTGCCATCTATTTCTGTGGGAAGTGTCCACAGTTTTCAGCTAAACCGCCGCTTTCCATACAATGGTGCGCTGACAGCAGGTTACAGCCCGAAACAGACTCACGCATGCAGCGACCGCTGAGAAATGGGGCCCGTCAGCTATCACGTACATTTCTGAAGCTGTGGAAACATTGGTGTTCCGATATTAAAACACAACACCAGCCAACGTAAACTAGATGAATTTTTTGCCTTCACTGTTTTGAAGGGAGTGCGGCCGGCCCCTCGGCCAAGATGCATCAGAATTTTGAACCAGGACAAGCACATAAGGTAAAGTACATTATGCACAAACAATTAAACGAATAGCGATAAATCAGACTTGTACGTACCATAGGTTCTGCCCTTCCTCTTCTTCGTTATTTTCCTTCGTATCTGTAGCCCCAGCAGTACAAAACGGTTTCTTCGTTATTACGGGCGCCATTTTGTTTCTGCATCCACAAAGAGAGGCGGCAACTGGGCGCCCAAGGACCCCGGCAATGTGCACTTCAGCATTTCTGTCAGGCTCCTCCCAGCCGCCGCATCCCATTCTGACTTGTTATCTAACGTGTCTGCACTTGCACTGGTTTGGAAAATTTACGAAGCATACAATCGTTGAATTCAGACTTCATAATTTTAATCAGGAGATAAACTAGACAGCTCCACCTGTATCGCATAACCGAGAATGATGTCATCAATCCGATCGGACAGTATATATCGACCGGATTTAAAAATCATTTATGGTCCAGTTTACTGGCAAACCTGGCAATAAATCAGTGTCTGTGTGTCAGCTGGGAGCATTAAATGTTTCAGTTTTCTTTTTTTCACAATCATTTACCTTGTCAGATAAACACCTGTAAACAAGTACAAATATATAAAATAAAACAAAGTGGGTTTATTGTCCTATGTTAGTATGAAAAGGGGGGGCAGCTTTAAAAACAGCAAAGATATTGCATGCAATCTGCTGATACTAAAATTCTTAGTAAATGATAAAACAACTAATATAGGAAATTAGTAATCAATTTAGATCAAATACAATACGAAACCACTGCATATGTTATATTTATTAAACACGGGAGCTAAGAAAAAACTAAATGATATATCCAGTCTAAATGATTAGTGTTGTTTTTCTCATTCACAGACCAAAGACATCACTGATTCCACCAGTTCAGCTCAACAGCGCACCGCTCGATTGTGCAGAGGAATAATTAACAGACTTTGCCAGGCAAAACCATAACCCAGAGTCATAACCCAAACTCACAGCCCTACAACTATCAGATGAAAGTGAAACCAACTCAGCCACATGGCCATCAAGTGCTAGCTATGAAATTTATCACGATGGGCCACACTTACCAATAGAGTTAGTATCCATTCGTAAGCACTGCAAGTTATTTGCTACACTGAAACATAAGCAATACAACAAACAAAGAGATGCAGACTTTTTGAGCTAGCTATCAGAAAAATGGCGTTAGATTTTCAGATGTATAGCTAGATGAGTTATATTTTCTTGCTCCAAATGGTGAATCAGAGTAGTATTTTTATGAATTGTAGCTGTCCTGCCTCTTTAACTGTGTAGTACATTTAATACATTATCAGAAAGTATTTATATGTTTGCCAGTTTGATTAAATTGAAGATGTAAGTTGTAAGCTACAAAAGTATTTACAAAACTATTTAACATAAGTGAGTAATACATATTTAAAATATTCAACATGCTTTACCATGCTTGGCTCTGTAACATGAAAATATTAGCTAGATACAATTGTTAATGATTGTTTGTCAAAATTGGAAAGTGGATGTTGTAACCACCAAAAAGAGGTGAGAGAGCAAGATATTGCAATTGAATATTGTATTGTATATACATGAGGATATACTTTGAAAAAGACCACTAGCATAAAGTCATGAAACAGATGATTTTGTGGATTGGTTGTTTATTTCTTTTTACACAAGTCATGCATCAATTACTCATAATAACCAGAAAACAAAATAAATAAATAAATATTTAGGAATCATAAAAATTCATAAAAGAACCATAAAAATGTATATGTATGCGTCAAAATTTATATGAACTAAACCGTATTGGTAAAAAACAGAGATATTTTAAGTGCTTCAGTATGTATTGTGGAGAGGATGCTCCTATAGGTGTTTCACAGTTTTAACACTAGAGGGCACTCTATCCATAATAAACTACACGCGTAACGTTCTTGATATCTCCGACTGTGTATATTTATATTGATATTATATTGATTTTAAAAGCATGTAATTTGAGGGATGTTTACCTCCATCTGACAGCTGTCAATAAATATCCTAAATATAAAATGTATTGAGTATGCTCTATAATTGGGTCACGTTTTACACGTCTGTAAAAGAAATGTTCAAAGCACTGGGGACTACTTAGAAATTTTATCGTGAAGCCACAATTGCAATGGCAGCACCACTAATTTTACCACTCCATATAGTTTAGAAGAATAATTTACGAACAATCACTTTAAAGTTTTTAGACCTATTGTACGTTTAATTTTGCCACCAATTCCAGAACAACCACACATGTTCGGATAATACAGTCACTACCTTGGATGTACAAAAGAGAACTATTATATTACAATAGGCTACACTCTTGAGTAAAGGAGTCAGAATAAAGTTGAGCATCTGGATCATAATTTCCAAAAAGGGAAAAAAGCTTGCTGTAGAAAGGCATTGGATCGGTGAGGACACGGATAATTACTGATGGGTTTCTATAATGGTGAATTTGTCCAGGGAGGGGCCAAGGGGTGGGAGTTGCCTATAACAAAATACGCATAGCCCTGGAAGAGTGTACCTCTGGGAGTGAATAGAAATGAGTGCAGCTGTGAGTCGCCAGCTTGATCCTTGCTCAGTTCTGCAGGGAGGTAGACAGGACCGCCGACTTTTCTGTGCCAGTCTGGATTTTAAAGTCTCATTTAAGAAGGAAAGCAGGTTGGTTTGTTTTACAAGGTGTGGTTTCTCAAATTACATTTACCGGGGAGTATATTGAGAAATTTTTGGCACCGCGTGGTGTGATAGCGGTGCGAGTAAAGAGAGAAAAAAATGATCAGATAATGAAAGGAGAGGATCGCATCGCTCCTTTGTTCTCGTGATGTACATGTGCTCTTTTTTTAAGAAAAGTGCAAATGTTACCATCCAGGGATTCATCACAGAATGTTCTCTTCAATGATAAGTTTATACAACATAACGGGTGTTTCTCGGACATTTCTGCGAAAAAAATCTGAAAAAAGATCAGCTTTCTAGTGTGTGATGGAGCAAACCGAAGGTGTGGTTCTTTGACAGAACATTAAGTCAGAATATATTGAGGAATAATGACAATGAAGTTAAATGGGGAAATGGTTTTTGTTTAGTGGCTTTTAATAAGCTTTATTTATAGGCTTTAAACTAAAAGGTCTGGTCACTGTAAGTTATTTTAAGAGTGTTTCAATGTAATTTATCATTAAATGACTGGAGTCTCGTGCCATTTTTTTGCAAACCATTAGCGTCGTTAAATTTGGGTTTATTATTAACAACGAGCTCATAACTGATATTTTTGTTCAGTTTGTTCACTCGATCGTCAACATCCTAAACGTAGTTGAAAATTTGGAAAGCATTTGAAGGTGGCTCTAAAGATGGTTTTGGATGGAGCTGGGAGGGGCCGGGATGGTGACAGGGAGCTTATTGTGGATCTGTGAATGTATTCATTATATTCAACCTTAAGATCTAGCGCTTGATTAAAAATCGGTGATCAGAACAACATACCCTCATTATCCAGAGATCTAGTTTAAGGGTTAATTATTGTTGAAATTTGTTTGATATATCACACTTCACTTTCTGCACTACCTGCCCCACCGCAGGCATCAAAATGTAACGTGATGGAATTTCACGTGCTTCCTTTGGATTTAAGAAATCGATTTAATTTTTCATTTGGATTACCACAGTGGTAAAAATAATTTGGATTTACCTGTTTCATTATTTTTTCAATTTTATCAGGTAGCCTATATAGGCAGTAGCAGTGTACTGTTGTCGTAAGAGTTCAGCACATTAAATTAGCTGTGCAGGAATGTACTGTACTTTGTGTTCATTTCGTAGGCGCAATTGGCATTTCGCTTCACAAATATGTAGGCCTAGTTACTCTCCTGGCACCTTTATGTCACATTCTTTTTTAGAACTCTCTTAGATTCTTTTCATATTTGGATTTTGAACACCTTTTTTTGTACAATTTTTCAAACTTTGCTAACGTTTATTAGAAATAGCCTAATTTATGACTATGAAGCAACGCCGTGGCTGATCGCTTCCAAAAGAACCGTGGTAGTTTAAACCTAGGGTCCGAGTTAACCCTAGTACAACGGCTCACCGCTTCCCCTTGACTGCAGTACTAAGGACAGTTCCTTTGGTAATTACGGGGAATTGCAGATTTAATGATTTTGCCTAAAATAATTATGGGATCTATTTGCCTAAAGGGAAAATAGGCTCATTAATGTAATTGACTGGATAATCTTATTAAAATACTGAATATTAATATGTTAAATGTCAAAATCCACGTTCGAGTATGCTGTGTATAAGATTTAATGTGTTTTGGTGGCCTGTTTAAAAGTGTATTTTACTGTACAAATGTGACGTGTGAAACAAAAGTCAACCGTCACCTTCTTCTTTGACCTTCTATTAGCCTCATTTACTTTAAACTATATGTCATTTTATACATTTAATGATACTTATAAGTCTAGTCAAGTATGTCATTACACAAATGCAAACCAACATGGTGATTTAATTATATTGCTGTCACAGTGATTCATAGTTTTCTGCTTAAATGTATTTTTAATCTTATCACTGGACCTACAGTGTTTTTACAATGTTTTACACATACAATCCACCTTAAGATTTCAATTGACATACTTCCCTTTGGCAGTTAAGCATAATTTTCTACAGTGATAAGTATCTTCCCTAACTTCTTGTGCAGTTCAAAGTTACTGTGATTTTGGACCCCATTGCAGGTCTAGAGAGGCAGGGGACACTGGGAATAGGGCATTTATGAATACAGGGCACATTAAGCAGTGTAAAGATTAACATAAGACACAATAAATTTGATGGTGTTGCTTTCATTAGGTATATGCTTAGCATTGGATGCTGCATATATATCATGCAATTAATCAGTTGTGGTTTAATTTAGGAGGCAATATGGGAGGTAAACTGACCAAGAGGAAGAAGGGCTACAATGTGAATGACCCAAAAGACCAGAAGGAGGAGGCTGCAGGGAGACACACTGGGAAGCAAAATGAGGAAGACACTTCAATGACATTTAAACTAAAGTCAGAGTCTGAAGCTTCAGGTTCTTCCAGCACCATTGTGGATACTACTGCAGTGGAGAAAGCTGCAGTGGAGGCTACCAGAACACCACAGGAAACAAATCCACCAGAAGAGGCAGCTCCTGACATATCTCCAAAGGAAGTAGAGGAAGCTTCAGCAGGAGGAGAAGCTGAGCCCCTCACGGTAAATGAAGAGCCAAGGGCTGCAGAAGCATCTGCAGCAACTGAACTGAGCTCTCAGGCCAAGAATCCAGGACCAGAGGTTTCCGGGACAAACGAGAAAGAAGTTTTTGCTGAACCCCAACAATCAAGTGAGTCATCTTCATCAGAAAGTCAAGATGTCCACAGCAGACCTGAGGCAGCAGAAGGTTCCATCACATCGCCAACGGACGTGACAATCAAAGAATCCAAGGATTCTGAGAATGAAATTTTTGCAAAAGCAACAGATAAAAAGATATCATGCACTGAGTCAACAGCACAGGACCCAGACCCAGGGTCTGTTAACCAGGTACAAAGATATTCTACTGAACTGGAACCACCTGGAACATCCAGCACTGCAATCAACTTGATTTCCAAGCCAGATTTAGAATCACCCAAAGATTCCACAACATTGGCTGTAGCTCCTGAAATTGGTCTGGGAGAATGTCGTTCATCGGTCCTTGACGATCCCTCCAAGATTTCAGCAATGGCCACGGATACGTCAGTGCACCACAAACCCTGTGTTCCAGAATTGGAAAGCACTCCCCAAGGCTTGCATGATCCTGAAGATGCTACTGTTGATTCCAAAGTAAGTGAGGTGGTAGAGGCTGAGGGAAACCCTGCACCAGATGAAGCAGAGAATATACAGGAGGCTCCCATTTTCCAAGTCAGTCCAACACTTGACAAGGCCAAAGGTCAAAGCGAAAGCACTAAAGACACTGAGACAGAAGGCACCTTGACAGACAATGGTATTCCTCAGACCGCTGTTCCCAAGTCATGTACCCCTGTTGATGAAAAGATGGAGGAAACAGGTATGCTGGAAAACGTGGTCAATAGTCCCACAAAGAGGAGCTCTGAAGCAGGTGAAACCCACCTGTATGATCGTTCAGAAGGGGCGAGCACAGAGGCCATAATCACAGCTAATCCTTCTGAGGACGTAGCTCTGGGTGAGAAGGTGAAGCATGAGAACGGTGAGGTAGAGGACGTCAGGTGCTCCACGCCTGAGCTAAGCAGCCCGAGTCTGGAGCAGGCTGACAAGCCAGCTGCTGACAAGCCCACCAAAATACAGCAGGAGTGTGTTGGCGGCGTCAGCGAGTACCTCGAAAACTCAAAAGAGGCCGAGGATGGTGAATTCCTGCAGGAGTCACTGGGAGTTTCTGATGCTTCTCAGGTCCTTGAGCTGGTTTGATAGAGCAGCAGATCCACCTGATGATTTACTCATTTTAATTCAGTCTTAAGAAAATTTACAGGTCTGTTATAATGGTTCAGTCAAGAAAAAAACATTAAAGAAAACATGGATTAACGGCTGGAAAATAAGTACTTGCTCCTGTATCTTTTACTTACGCGGTAATTCATAATCAGAAATGTCCAAATAGAATGATGATGATGGGCAGTTTTCTGTGTGCTTAAACTGTCTTAGCATAGCATACAACATTAATAGTAATGATAGTAACAACAGTCTGGTCTTTAACTCGGTGATGAATGAACAGTTTAAACTTTGTGTGTCTTTTCATAAACAAGACAAAACAAAATCACAATGGCATTGTTTTGAAAATAAAGCTTAACTACAGTTAAAATTTGACTCCTTGGTTTATCTTCTTAAAAGCAATGAAGTTTGTAACTGGAATGATTATCAAGTTACACAGCATCTACCATTCAGTTCTGAAAAAGCGTGAGTACACAGTGTGATATCCCTATATCTAAACTACATTGTAACCTTTTAACAAGAACGGGCTTAGCCTGTTCACAGCAGGATAAATGTTCAGGGCTAATAGCAGTGCTTCTGTGGGCTACTTTGTCTTTTTTGATCAGCCGCTTTGTGACAACTACCAACAGAGCGACATAAGAACTGTGTTTGGGTACACGGGTGGGATGGGATGCCAGTCTACTACAGGGCACATACTTACAATGGGAAATTTGGAGGTAGCGATTAGCCAGTCTGCACGTCTGGAGTATGAGGAAACCTGCCAGCAAGCGGCAACTGGTCAGAACAGGAGCCTAGTTTTTCTGTGATGTCAAGGATGCTGCACAGGACACTGTGTCCATTTACCATTTTACACTGTGCTCCTTGTCCCAGTGAGTCACCTTCAGCTCCACACAGACAGAGACTGACGCATGGCGCTTGAAAGACAGACAATGCAGAGGAATGTGCTTCAGGCTGTCATCCCTTAAATGAATGCCAATATATAAACGAAAAGAGCACCAGAACGTAATAATGATACCAGATGATAAGGCATTTATCATAAGTATGACATTTTATTTGGTGAAAAGACAACAGTGTGTGCTTGTCCACCTACATGTACACTACACAGATGTATGTTCATGCACATAATGTAGAGTGTAGTTTGTACTGAAAATGTTCCTGTTGCTGCCCCATGCTGTCCTGGCTCCATACTTGTGTACCTTGTGTAAAAGGTGGCCCTTCAATATTTAATTAAGAATGGATAAAAGTAACACCTTTCCTTATTTAGCTGTTTAAAATGGAATTTTCCCCTAAATAAAACACTGTATAATTTACTCTTTTCCTTTGAATGTGTTTAGAATATATTATCTATACACACAATTAATTTCACTAAGCCTGCCGTCTTAATAAACCATGACAGACAATAGCTGCAATACTAGCAAACACTGTAGAGTATTATACCAACATTAATGGTAAAACCATATTGATTTCTTTGCTTAACAGCCAAGCAGCAGATGTGCTCCTTAAAATTTGCAGCATTGAAGAGATACATTTTAAATGAGTTGGCCTTGATTGATTGCTATATCTTTTTCATAAATGGGGTGTGGAAGTTGTACTCTGGGATGCGTAGGATGTCCAAAAAAAATGCCCGCTTATGGAAGTCGCCCAACACCTCCCCCCTTATCCCCCAACACCTAAACAGCGTAAGTGGGCAAAATTCAGAGGAATCTCATAGTACTGACACTAATGGTATTATAAAGCATCAGCAAAGATATACCCTTTGCAATCGGATTTTTGGAGTCTTGGCACTGCCTGAAAGTCGGTGAAGACGTCTAATGAATGCCAAAAAGTACAATGTTTCCAAGAAATGAATGTGCCATAATGGTTATTGTTGCCTTTTGAAGCCATTTATACATGACAGCAAATGAAATGGATCTTTCTTAATTATGGAAACAGATGCTGGAGGCCATTTACCAGTCTGGAGTGAATGAAAACCCCAAAAATCAAATCTCCCTCTGTGGGTATTTAAATCTGTCTGTGATGACCTTGGCTTGACAGACGGCCATGATCACATGCCTATGTCACTGCTTGGGCTTACATAAAAGTACGGAGAAGCTGTTGCGGTGAATTATTTATAAATCACATAAAGGGTAGAGGGACAGAGAGAATGAGAGGATCCCCCACCCCCCAGCTGCGTGATGGTAACGTACGACAGTCCATTTGCAAACTGTTGCGCAGATGCCAAAAGCCCTGTCCTACCATAGCAGGCAAAAATACAGGCAGTTGTGGGGCCATGCTCTAGATGATGGCCAATCTGTCCCTCATCCTGAGTTCATAATAACATTTGCCAGGTTTCAGTTGATAGAGCCCCAGACAAATCTTTGTGATGATCAAGGAATTCCCCTTTGCTCACACTGCAGAAATATAAATGATGTTTTTAAGCAGAAAAAGAAGGCTTTGAGGAAAAGTCAGGTTTTCAACTGCCATCTTGTTTAAAAAAAAATATATATATATATATATATATTGCTTGCCTCGTGCCCATTGCTTCCGGGATAGGCTCCGGATCCCCCGCGACCCAGTAGTATAAGCAGGTTGGAAAATGGATGGATGGATGGATGGATATGTTTATGGATCCAATTGTCCTCGTACTAGGCTATCAAGAAAGAAGAACAAAAGTTACAATACAACATAATACAACAGCTAAAATTATAAAGCTGCCATTTTCTAATAACAGCTAATATTTATTCATCATTTATTCTTCAGTTTACTATTTCTCACGATGCATCTGATGCAGATTAAGGTGTCAGAGTTACAAACAGATCAAAAAGACTGCTCGTTCACACCATGGATATTCTGTATATGGCTCTGTCCACAAAAGGAATACATTCATCAATAATGAATATGATAACATTGCCCTGCATGCAATCATGCAGAAAACAAGATTTTTAGAAATCTACATTAACACACAAAATAGAAACCTTGAAGATTAAAGAAATACCATTTATCTCATTTTAATCAACTAAATGAACCAGCATTATATAAAAATCTTTCATAGATTTTTTTCTCCAATTTCCGTTCCAATTTCATTCAAGATTCAGGACTTCGCAGGGATATTTATAAAACCAAAGGCACAAAATACATCTCTCAGATAAAATGCTTCTGTTTTTCTTATAACACCACAATATTATTATTTCATATGACTTGTTTGTATAAGAAGAGCTTGTGGCACTAGCTGTGATTGCAGAGAGCCGCTGGCTGTAAAACAGCCTCCATGACTCCTGCTTGAAGCTCTCCTTAGGATGCTGTGTTAACACAGATTAGCGGGTTGATCTTAAACCGCCAGCAGCAGTAATCAGGTTTCTCAGCGTGAGCGGAGGAGCCAAACTGAGGGGCTGGCAGCGCTGTGCCGCTCGTCAAAGCCAGATCTGAGAGACATTCAGAGAAGCATGGCTGAGGGAGAGGTGGGGGCGGGGGGGGGGGGGGGTTAAAAAA
>JAODUD010000019.1:2522569-2534090 GCA_026784285.1 Stomatorhinus walkeri | reverse complement strand
TACGTGTGTGTGCGTGTGTGCGTGCGCACGCATGCATGTATAACTAATCAAACTGTAGTTTATTTTATGTGCACTGCTGGTATTTGATGAAGTAGAATGAAGTAATTTAGGGATAGTAATAGGGATTCAAGTTTGCACTCCAGTTTGCACACTGACCAGCGCTGTCAAAATGCTGATGTCAGCCTGATTTGAGCTTTAGGAAAATGTGTTTCTGCTGCCTATTACAGACTTCATTTAAGAGTAAGAACATGATCTGACTCAAGACAGAGACACGTATCACATCATCATGTTTGTGTGCCATGTCTCTTTAAATCTTTAAACACTTTAAGATATTTTTACCCTGCCTATAAATCATTCAGCCAGCAAAGTTCATATTTATTTTCTAAAATGCCATTCCAATGTTTAAAAAAAATATATTCCCAGATTTTGGTGGCCAAGAAGTAGGGATCCAGTTTTGTTTCAGCACTCTGGCATGATGGTCAAAAACAGCACATGCCAGGGGTTCATTTCCCTTCTCACACTGGATGCCTGGAATTAATTTTTTCCCATGGAAGACAATTATACAGTCCTGAAAAAGAGTCGTGAGAGAAAGAAATGATGACTATTATGTCACTTCTATTAACTAAATGTCCGATTAAAGTAACAATTAATAATTTGTTATATCTAATGAACGCTAGGTTAAATTTTCATTAAGGTTGTATGTGACCATAACATGGGAAGAAATAAACGAATACATACATACGAGCAAAAAAGATTCATTGTGAAACCTGGGATTTAGATACTATATCACTTTTATAAGATTGGTCAACATGAACTCAAAACACTGCATGTCAGTTATGGAGAGATTTTTATGCTTGTTAGAGACCCAGAACACAGGACCCTGTTGCTAAGTATCTTTAAGAACCCTGTTGTTAATCCTTTCTTTTGAATTAACTCCTAAGGTAAAATGGCAACTGCATAAAAGAATCTCAGTTAAATACAATAGAGGGTCACTGCAGCTAAAATACTGTGGTCCTACTATGACCCAGACATCTGGAATGGAGGCTTTCAGTTACAACCCAATAAGGTGAAGTTTTAAATGGAATTTACATAAGAAAATCAGGTTATTAAAAATGGCACCAGGAAACAGCCAATCTGCATCCCTATGTCTGACCACATGACCACAGGTCACTTCACTTCTGAAAACTTCACTGTATGCCCACAGGCTACAGTTTAATGTCCTTTGTTAATTTTCAGTTCTTCTTATAAATGTAAATGTTGTGTGTGTGTGTGTGTGTGAGTGAGTGAGTGAGAAAGAGAGAGAGAGAATAAATTTTGTAATTCACAATAATATAAAGATATTTACACTGATTGATATAGTATACTGTTTTCTATTTTTAAATGCCATAATCAATTTGGCATTATTGAAATGTTTGCATTTGGGAAAATAAATACAATATTCCAGTTTGACTTCCCCAGCACACTTACCCTTCGGTGTTAAGTCTCAACTTTAAAGACTGTCAACAAACAGAATTCAGAGGTTATTATTTAAATATTTCCAGCCAGAACTACAACAATTGTTCTCATGAAAATAATAGACACAGCGCCACCTGCTGTAGAATCAGTACAAAATAACTTTTTTTAAGGAACTAAGCTTGATAATAATCGCACATGTAGCAAGAAGTGTTAATACCAAGCGCAATTTATGTTGTCCTCAATGCACTGCATATCACATTGGGTCCCCAACCCTGACCAAACCAAATTTTTAGCGCCCATGTCACTCAGGGGCCCTTAGAATCTCCCGTACCCCCACACTCCCCTTAATGACACCCCTCCCTGAGCGGGAATTTGATAAGGGCTGTTCTGTAAGTGCCCACATATTGGCTGTAATCATTCTGTCCAGGTCTTATTTGCAGTCAGCATGGAACAGAATTTCCCGCTGAGATCAACAAAACACATCCTATAAGGTCTATATCTTACCTGTAATTCATTTCAGCTTATGACCCATATAATAATAAATCACTTGACCTGTTCTCACTGTCTAGATGAGGCCTGCCATCAATGTCTTTACATGTAATCATCTACTCTGTATAATTAGAGTAGGAATTGGAAATTTAACTGGAGTGACTGGTAGAATGGCTCTCACTGGATTTAAGTGTTCTGTGATAGATTCCTATGCAATATTTGACAAATGGCTACCACCCAATGTTTGGAAAAGAAAACTATAAAAGCTACTGTAACTGGCTGATTGTTCTCCATCTGCAAGACTTTTCATTTTTATATTCATATTGCTTATAGGGGGAAAACTAGTTGCTGGATACATTTGCAAAATTCCCAATGAAAGTCTTAAGTAATGATTTGTGTACAGAACCAAGTCATTAGAGCAGAGGCATTGAGGGCAGAACAGCCTGTAAGATTCATTATATTCCTGAACACTGTGTATTCAATTATCATTTGGAAATAAACTGTATCCCCCGGCAATTGCAGATGAGTGTGTTACTGATGCGTGGCTTTTCAGGCTATTGAATATAACTGAATACCTCGGGGACATTTCTTTCCATTCAAGCTATGACTGCAATTATCAAATTGAATTCTGAGACAGAAACGAGTATTTGCGTATCTGTCCACCAAGGGGCACAGTTGTCCTATATCCTGCACTTTAGATGCCACACTAACATCAAAGCGAATCAGCGATGTTTTTCTTATTTATTATTATTATTATTATTATTATTATTATTATTATTATTATTTTGGAGAACCTCCTATAACATCCAATGACGAGCATATATCCATAATTTTAATAATGCTCCAAGATGAATTTTTTTATAAAAGGCATCGGTAAAATGCCTGCATTCAAATTTCCACATGAGAGCAGCATTTCCCAATATAAACTATAAGGCTTGCATGAGAAATTCAGCTTTGAAAATATAAGGAGGAAATAAATAACTGATTACGTAGTAATCGGTATAAATCACAGTTCGATATGTGAATTCATGCACAGACTCTGTAATTAATTGATCAACATGGACAGGCTATTTTTGTATTTAAAATAATTCCAAATAAAATCTTGGATGATCAGAAATGACTACCCACCAGCTCAACAGAGTGCGCGATCTACAGGAAAGCTTCGTAATAATAATTTGTCTGACGTTGTTCACAGCTTATCTGGAACACAGACGTAAAACAAATTATAATTTATTGCTCAAGAAGACGCTGTGGTTGACCGGGACCAGGAGCAAATCTGCTTTATATTTACAATTTACATTTCGCGTTGTTCTTACCGAGGGAGACTATATAGTCTACAACCAGTGATGGGAAAAAATCCGTCACACTTGTTTTGAGTATCTTATGTGTGTTACCAGGAACACTTGTGCATGTGTATATATTTGAAATGTTTTATTTATTCACAGACTTGTCGCAGGCATGCGTCTTTGGCTACAAGAGTTTACGCGGTTTCTAGGTAAAGAAAGTCTCTTGTTTCCACGGTCTGTTCCCAGTCACACAGCTGTCGAATTTGAAGATTATCCAGGACCCTGCAGGTCCCAGCCCAATGCATTTACAGACGTGGGATCCACTAGAATACTTTCATTATCACGTTCAACCTATCTTGGAGTGCAAAGTGGTCTTTGATCCACGGGTAAAATGTCACGGTGAAAAAGAAACCCTGATATCTGAGGGGAAAACAGATGAAAAGAAACAAAAAAGCATAATATGAGAGCAAAACTAGCTAGCAAAAAATCGAAATATTTATAATTCCACGTTTTGGCCAACCACAAATACCATCATTTAGTATTGCTCTGCTTGCATAGGTGTGTGTGTGTGCGTGTCTGACTGTGTGTTCCTTTGTGATGAAGTACAGCACTTACATTAAAATAAGTATGTAGAATCAGAGGACAAACACCATAGTCTCTGCCTGCTCTTTTCTTACTGGTAGAATTTCCCAAAAAGTTTCTGCCTGCATTCATCTTACCGAAAATCAATCAATAAAACAATCCTGTAACATGGTACATAAACCGGAACCCATAAAGCAACAGCGTGACGACTCATTTACTAAATGCCTGCCTCTACCTCTAAAACTGCAAACAAAACAACAGTTAATGATAATATTCTGTCTGTTGGCCATGTGGTTTTTAATAGGTTGCTAGATGTGTCTCCTGTAAAAGAAAAAGGTGGCCTGTTATGTAAAGTTGCAGGATTTGACATATCACTCTGTCCGGTTGCTGGGCAGAATGGACTCACTGCTTCCTCTATAACTGATCGGCCTGTAGCTACAGAGCTAATCCTCCTTTTTCTCTCACACTCCCAAGAGAACCATGCTGGGACAAAGTTAATCCATGTATCCTAAGGTGCTTAAATGTTTCAAAAGGAGAACAATCTGCCAATCATTAATCAAAAGGACAGGGTGGCCATGGGTCTTATACAGACTTTGTACTGACAAAATGGGTGTTACTTCCCTGTGAGTGCAGTTCACAGCGCAGGAATACTGTCAAACCAAGGCTCGCTAATCTAAATAATAAGAATTCATAATGAATTTTGCAACATCCATTTTAATTTGCTGAGTGTTTGGATGTTCAGTTTAATTTTGGCCACCAGCCACATGTTATGTACATATACTGTAGCTCTGCTGGGACAAAAATCAGAGAAGACATAAACATATTAAATCAATGGTTCATGTATTTTGCAGCATGATAATGATTCATTTCACTTTTTTTGCTTTTTTTCCCTAACAAGTTCTCCTATTAAGTTTGTCCTTCAACTGAATAGAAGATGTTCTGTAAGATTTAATTAAATCTCCATCGCTGTGATATTAACACTCTGTTAACACCATTTTGAGTTTCATGTGAATCATTCTCTTCCCTAAAGCCACAGAATCAAGCAGTTTTTAGAACGAAAGGTACGAGTTATGTTGACTTTAGAATAAAGAATTGACAACAAATGAAATAAATGTCTATGCAAATATTAAAAGAAAAACCTGCATTTCATTGATATTGCCCTGTAAGTAAAAATATATCACTCTAACCTTTAAATAAAAAGTGTATTTATATTACTCTACAAAATCTAAGCTAAAAAAACCTTGCCTCTAATATTGTACAACATAGAAAAGTTTGCTTTTTACAGATTTTTACTGCAACATTTTTTTTCTGTATTCCAGGACCTGGGCATAATAAACATTAACTTTTCATCTCTGTCAGCAATCTGAATGGCTGTCATTTGCCAAAAATAAGATACAGTGTAAGTGAAAGTGTTTTTCTGGGAAAAGCAGACATCCCTGCCAGGATTTGGAGTGACTTCGGAAAGCAAGCAGTAGTTCGCAGCCCTTGCAGTTTCACTGGTTGAACATGGCTTCTTTGCGTGTTCTTTACTGACTGCAAGTATTCATCAAGCATAGCAAATCTTCTGAGGCAGGCTCGGAATCCAAGTACTAACAGAACCCATCTTTTCAAAATAATAATAAAATTTTTATGACAAGTACTTCATTCTGGTATGCATACACCTAAATTCACTAGATTATTTACATTTTAAATGGGAAAGATTAAAGCTTGCAGGCCATGTCATGTGACAACCCACACAGAGTCTACTGGATAGCACATCAGACCGAGTTCACACAGAAACAAACTTGCAAACACAGTGATACATTCATCTGAACAGCAAGCAGAAATTTGTGAAACAAACGATTTACCAGCCGGTTCTCTTTCTTTTCCTGGATGCTTTTTTGTCTTTCAGCTTCTATTTCAGCCATTGTATATTCAAATAATGCAGCAAATGATATTCCAGTAATTATCCAAACAATTCTATGTATGTTAGATGTCAGAATTGCTAAGGGATTTTCAGTGTTGCTTACTGTGGACACCTCACCAGAAAATGTATGCTCCGTCTTTCTCTGCCATTCTTATACCAACGTGTCTTGAATTCGTTTGACCTCTGTTGTTATGTATTTATCTTAGAGGATAATTTATATATGACAATTTACATAGTGCTATTTCATGCCAGGCTTGTAATTATGCACTGATGACTCTAGGGATTATGAAGTAATTAAAACTAGGAACAAGCTTGTCTTTATATAACTCTGCCATTGTGTGTGACTTCAGCACCTACGGCATAAGATTTGCGTAGCTATTTAAGCCATCAAAAGAGAGCCTTGCTCTGCGGAGAGATCGTCATGCCTTCACAAACTTGGCATCAGTGAGTCAGACTGTCAAAGGGTGAGGGGGCTGTCATTGTAAATTCTTTGCCATCATTCAGGGCTGATTATTCATTAATGCTTTGTTCATTAACTCGTTGAGCGCTTTAATGCTTGACTGTTGTTAGCAACCTCCAACTGCTTAAACAGTGGTATGATCTTGTGTTTGTGCTATTAAACCAGCTTACAACCCCTCATTGCTAAGATAGGTATATTATTGTTATTTATCTCCTAGAAGTTTTATTTTCGATGCCCCTCATGAAAGTTTGCTCAATACGTAGTTTCTTTTTTTCTTCATTATGCGTGTTGAACCAGGATAATTATACCTCATGAGTACTGCCCCAAAGTTTTCAATGGTTTAGGGAAAATGATCATTTTGTTCATGTCAAAAGTCAGAAATTTTGCTTGAGAGAGACTCTTTGAAGCTCTTTGAACTGCAAATGCAGTAAAAGTCAATGTCTGGCAAGCGGTTCTGACCAATAATTTCTAGTTTTTGTTCATTTATAAGAGAACTTGGCTCTCCGAGATATATCATTGCATATATTCAGTCCTTCTGCATTTTTTCCTATAAATTATGTATTATATTCAAACTGTTTAGGTACCAAACACACACAGACCGACGGATATAGCAGCAACTTCCTTAATTAGAACAGATGTCTTTTTATGGGAAAACGATTTTTCCTGATAGTTTGTTAGCAGTCATATGTATAGCCAGTTATGTATTTATCAATGTACATAATGGATCAGTGGCTTTGAGGGACAGTAATTGATGATATCATTGGTTACTGCTCACAGGTGAGTGTGGCATTAGCAGTCATGCACAATGACAGTGAAGATGAAACTGGCAGTGTGGGAGTAAGTCTATTCATGGAAATGATACCAATGATATCAACATGCATTTTTCATGAAGTGTACTTTCAGATACAAAGAGTACTTCAGAAAAGCTGAACCTGCTTACATCTGACTATTGACAATGTGCTAGACCAGATATTTGCATAGTATTAAAAGTTGGTAGACCAGACATTGAAACATAGAATTTTGATCTTTGTTGAACATTGATAAGCTAAATGCCAGTCCACGTTTTGTTCTTCTGCTCAAATGATTATGCTTTTATATAAGCTTTAGGTAGGATTTCAGAATGTTGACAGCATCGGTATGTGCACAGTATGCTATGACACAGCAGTAATAATAAATGTAATAGTAACAGTGAAGTTCTCCCTTTCTGCATTAGTTTGCATCTAAAAACCAGTATATTGCATTTCAAAGAATTAAAAAGCTGGTTATCACCCTATTATTTCTGAGGCATGCGCCGTCTGCCCAGATACATGATGCTTCCTAGAGCTTACTGACTTGTTCTCCATCCTTGAGTGAAAAGGCCATTCAGCCCTGTAAACAGTTAATGCCCGAGCTGGTAACCACAATTATGAAGTGATGTCGGGGAGAGGAGGTAGAGTGGGGAGGGGTTATGGGGGAGAAGAAGAGATGAGAGGAATTTATTTTAGACGTGTGACTCATGACTGAAAGAAACCATAGCACAGTCCACAGTTAATCCATTTTCATCTTTTTCACTGTAGTTGAAAGAATTCACATTCAAGGTCCCAGAAAGGTGATAACATGGCCAGTAAAGAAATGGCTACATTTATTCACTGTCCTGTTCAGAATGAATAGCTTAGCTATAGTTAAATGAATACAGAGCAAAGTCAATAAAAACAGAAGATAAATAAAAAATAAATTGCTGTTAGGGTATTTTTGTCAGAAGTAGACATGTTTGTGTGATTTTTTTTCTATTTTTTAATCATCAGTACATTCCGTACTATTTTCAGTGAATTATATTCTTTCATAAATGTTACTTATTTTGACTTGTACCTTTACGTTGTAAAATATGAACATTGTAACACTTAACCATGAAAGAAACATCGATCCATTTTCTGTGCTTCGTGTCCTACACAGGGGGCCCAGAGCCTATGCTGGAAATTCCGGGAAAAAGCAGGGAACAACACAAGATGTGGCACCAACCCATTGCAGGATAGCAGTTAAATATGTCCTTCGATTCTCTTGAAATTTCATAGACAGTGTATGATATCACTGTATGATATACAGTGATTCTTAATGAGTTCCACATATATTTTGATCTGCTGTCTTCTTTGCTCCCTAATTTTTGGTCCCTGCTTTCAGCTGTACCAACTGGAATGATTCTGTGGATTGTTAATAGCTATGAAGAAAGTAAAACTCATTTTAAAATACCATATGTCCATGTAACTTGGAATAATTTTTTTCTCAGTTTGCTTCTCCCACAATCTAAAACCTGCTGCCCTCTACCATAGTCTACATATTGATCCTCGCTGCAAAGTACATTAGCTAATGCTATATTTGATCGGGTAGACCATAATCCCCCCTTTTAACTCCATAAAATCTCCTTTACAAACCATCAAAACAAATGACACCATTTTAAAACTTCAATGCATGTCTGTCACATTTTGCACAGACAACATTAATATTATTTCTGCAGTCAGCACCAGCTTCTGACGTCATTCCCTTTGTGCTCTATTGCTTTCCAGTTTTATTCCTTTAATTATTTATTCCTTATATTTATACAGTATGTACAATGCCCCCCATATTATTAACCTCAAGTAAACACACTTTCATACTTCTCATAGCCTCATATTGTGACTGTCACCATTCTTTTCCCTCTTGATACCATTTTAGTTATCTGCATGATCTAATTATTATCAATGACCACCACAAAAATCTATTTGTCAACCAATTTACACAATGAAAAGGGTTTTGGTTCCATAAACTCCAGAGTCTGAATCATCTCTGACGCAAGTACATTCTCCTCTGCCACAATACTGCTTATTACAGCAAGACTAAGTCTTCACCAAGGGGATGACTGATCTCTAATACACAAGGACAGCTTGTTCCTCATATCTATGGAATTGACCCTGAAAGTTTTCTTAACATTTTAGAATATTCTTACCTTAAAAAAATATTGAGACTTTAAATACTGCTTACCTGGGCATTCAGCAGAGGGCCGGCTTGCCAGCACTTATGGCATTTATGTTCATAATGTGCAATTTGCCTCACTTGTGGATCACTAACAACAGAAGCATTTATTAAATAAAAATAAATATAAGTAAATGTAAATAAGTGATTTTTATGGTGTTTTTCATCTTCTATATGCATTGTCTATGGCAGTAAGGTTGAATCCTATCTCAGGAAGCACAGAGCAGAAGGTAAAGGACATACAGAAAAGAATTGATTGCATCCTTGCATGCATCCATCCATCCATTCATCCATCCACCTATCCATCCATCCATTAAACAACCATTTATCTAGTACAGGGTTACAGAACTCCTAGATCCTATCAGGAGAAGCCCAGGTCACAAGTAATGGAACACTATG
This sequence comes from Stomatorhinus walkeri, assembly GCA_026784285.1. Taxonomy (NCBI): domain Eukaryota; kingdom Metazoa; phylum Chordata; class Actinopteri; order Osteoglossiformes; family Mormyridae; genus Stomatorhinus; species Stomatorhinus walkeri. Next base: position 2,524,528 of record JAODUD010000019.1, on the reverse strand, counting down.
AAACATAGCAATTTACTTCATTTTTACAGAGACCCAGCCCCAATCCTGAGATTGTCACATACTGCAGTAACCGTAGATTACAAAAAATGATGGGATGAACAAAAGCATCTAGTCGATATAAGTCCTGTGGCCAAAAACATCTTGCTAATGAGGGTGCTTATAAAAAAATGGCTAGACCTGTTAAAGCTAACAGGAAGGCCATAAGCGCAAAAATAACTGTTCAGAACTGTAGTGGTGTGAAAAAACGCTTCTCTGAACAGAAAAATAATCTAAATATCTTGATGTGATTCTGGAAACAAAATAGAAACTTTGGTACTAGTTAAAAGAGTGGCCACTGTTGTGTTTTAAAGTTTATTGTACACTTAACACATAGAACTGTGGATAATATCAAGCCTTTTCATATTTTCCTGATTTTTTTAAGCATTAATTTGCTTTGTTCATGTATCTTAATTTATAGGTACATATCTGTTTTGATAAATTTCCTATATAGAAACAGGATCAGATAGAAACAGTACATGTCAGTTTGCACAATATTCTGTTTTATACTATGTGTACTGTCTTTGCACTTTGTTTTTGCAAACTATATGTGCTTCCTGCTGTTTGCAAAATATTCTCACACTGCGATCAATATCCCAGTGTGTCATTATTACCTTAGGATGTATATTGCGTGCTTCACTGTGATTTAGTGATATTTCAAAATCAATGACATCTTCAGCTTACTGTTTCTGTTTTTATGGAACAGATAAGGTTACTGAAAGCAACATTTTTAGGTTGCATTTTTTTGGTTTTAGTTGGTATATAGTAAGCTCACCCTTTTGCATCATTCCAGTGATTAATTTAATTTGGTATATATGTGGAACCTCTTGTTCTGTATTTTAGTCAGTGGTCAGTAAATTTGTAGAACTTCATGTTCTGAAGGTTTCTTGATACCACATTGTCTGTGTTACGAGCGGGCTGCGCAGCGTGCCTGGATGCGGGCGTCGTCGGACAGGAAAGACGATCGGAGGCAGCAATGTCCAAACAACGGGGTTTATTCGCAGAAACACGGGGTAGACGCCACTACACATCACAATGACAGATCTGGGGATACGAACTCAGACGCGGACTAAATACAAAAGACTAACAGGAAACTAAGCAGGCAACAGAGAATTACAATCAAACGGATGGACTACAGATGGTTTCAATCAGGGCTGGCACACGAGGAGCAAGGGGTGTGGCACACACAGGGCTTGAACGGGCAGAGTGTGACAGTCTGCAACCTGCTTAGATTCCCCAGCTTGTCTTGTAACCACAAATTTTCCTGCAGCATCAAAATTAGACAATTAATGTAGCCAAAGTGGCAGTAAGAACTGTTTTAAATTTTCATAATATTCCCAAATTCCTAATTTTTGTATGTGTATTGTGGGGGAGTACCTGCAATAAAATTTGTCAAGTGTGGGGAATATGCAGGCTGTATTGTTAAGCATCCTACAAGCAGCGTACATCATGCAATATGCCTCCTTAGTCATTTTTATGTCACGAGCCCCCAACTGTCACGCTACGTGGGTGCAGCATGCCTGGATGTCGGTGGCGTGGAGCAAACAAGGCAACGAGGCAGGAATATCCAGGGAAACGGGATTTATTCGGACGACAAACGGGTAAGCTTCCACTGGACATCACACTGAAGGATCTGGGGTTACTAACTCAGACGCGGACTAAATACACAAGACTAACAGAGCCCCCCCCCAAAGGCGCGAACTCCGGGCGCGCCTCTGGGAAGGGATGAACGAGACGCGGGCAGACCGGACCTAGAAGACAAAACCAAGAAAACAGGGCAACGAGGGACATGGAACAGGACAGAGACACAGAACAGGCACAGGGACAACAACCAGGACTTAAGACCACAAAGGACAGGGAACGCAGACAGACAGACAAGGAAGGGAGACAGAGGCGGAACAGCAGGAGGCGAGACAAACGGGC
>JAODUD010000019.1:2504334-2521760 GCA_026784285.1 Stomatorhinus walkeri | reverse complement strand
CCTTGGCAAATGCCACACGGTTTTTTAATTGTCTTTTGTTTAGTGCTGGCTTCTGGGCACTGACTCGACCATGGAGGCCATTTCGAGACAGAATTCTACAAACTGTTCTGGTTGACACAGGGACTTCAGGTGACCAGGTCGTGTGGAGCTCTGCTGCAGTGGAAAATGGGCTGGCCTTGGATTTTCGAACCAACAAACGGTCCTCCCGAGCGGTTGTCTTGCGGGGTCTGCCTGACCTGGACTTGTCAAAAACGTCTCCAGTCTCTTGATATCTTTTTCTTATCCTCTGTACTTGACGCTGAGACACATTGAAGGTGTCTGCCATGTCAGCAGTGGATCTGGTCTTCAGCCTCTTGATAATCAACACTTTAGTCTCAGGGTGAATCTTGGGCATGTTGTCAGAGGTCTACTTGCAGTTGATGTGAAGGTCTAATGTATAGGGCTCTTTTTATACACACCTGAAATTTAATTGATCCATTATTAGTCACAGGTGACAAGACTTACGTCTTTGCAAAAATTGACTCAATGGGCTTTACCAAGCTGTGAATATTAGAATACTTTTCAACAGATTAGTTTTGCACCGAAGCATTATTACAAAACCCGTTGGGATTAAAATGAGCCATTTCTTGTAAAAAAAATTTGATTAGTAATATATTTGAAGGGCACTTCAGGTTAATTTGTACCCAAGCGACAAGACTTTTGTCAGGGACTGTATATCATTACATGAACTTAATTACTATAAGTTAATTTAAATGTTTTGCCAGTTTTATGTCTTCTTTCTCAGCTTGCATTCTTTGCTACAGTACATGTCTTTTGATTTCGTAGTGCAGTTTGTCTTATTTTTTGTGAAACTTAAGTGCAACCTCTTTTTATTATAGCATGTTTACATTATTATTTGCTGTAGAGTACCGTGTGTGTATTACAGTACCAAACTTGACTTGTGTGCAGTGGGCGGGTCACAAATGCAGATGAAAGCTGTCAGATACCTGTATACTTTTATAAGAACAACAAATATTACTTAGTGTCTTTTATCTGAATCTTTTATTACAAAAATTAAAATACCATAAACATAAAAAGGTCAAGTCAATAGTCCAGGTAAAAGAAATGTTTAAAAAAATAAAAGGTCACATACATTATTGCTTCTGTAGCATTCATTCATACTAGGAGTGTCTATTTGAAGACAGTATAAGAAATATATATATATATATTTGGGATATATATATATTATATATATTATATATATAAAATACAAAATACCAGCCCATGATCTTGCACCAGTGGTCACGTAGGTGTCTAAGACAGTGGTGTTGATCTTACTGAGCAGTTAGACCTACAGGTGTGCCTCAAAGCTAAAAAAAATTAAATAAGTACAAATAAGGTTATTTTTATAACTAAACCTTTCCTATAATAAGCATAAAGTACATACATATGTCAAATTCCTAATTATTTATGCTAAAGATGCAGTTAAATAATTAACTATACCATCCTTAAGATGTATTAGAATATGGTTACCATAAGTGTTACTATAACCAGATAACCAGAGCTTGTTTGTTTTCTTCGAAAAATAACTTTGAGTAAACAAGATACAGAGTAAATATATTTGTGTAAAGTTTGTTTAGTCCTGATGATGGTGTAGAAAACACACATCCGTGTCACAGCATGTGGTCATGTTGGCACAAGCAGAGCTTCTGGGATTTAAAGGACACTGAGGTCATGGCAGGACTTTGACTTCTGCTTGAAAGCCATTTTCTTGTTCTTCCTGGCAACCATCTGACTAATGAAGCGCTTGGCTTTCTTGCTGATGCTCTCGTGCCTCCTACAGGTGGCCTGCCGCCAGGCGTTCTGCTCGCTGCTGTCTTGGCGCAGCCGGATCTGCCTCACGATGCCCTCAAACAGCTCCTGCACATTGTGGTTCAGTGAGGCTGACGTCTCTATGAACTTGCAGTCAAAGACCATGGCACAAGCTCTGCCCTCTGATGGAAACCAAGAGGAATAACTGAGAACCCGGCTCAGCAGTCCACATCAAACCTGGGATCTTTCCAGATCCTTCATGCTTGATTCATCCAGCAATCAATTAAAGAGCAATGACCTTGCGAATAATCTGTGTAACATCAATCTTATTTTATAAAATGTAATAAAAGCAAATACCAAAATTAGACATTTTTCAAAACAGTAAAATTATAGCAATTTCATGATTTATTAAATGAAAAACAGTCTTACCATCCACAGAAACCTCTCTGGAACGAACCAGGTCACTCTTGTTCCCCACCAAAATGATGGGAATATTGTCTGTTTGCCTAGCACTGCGCAGCTGGATACGCAGTTCTGACGCCTTCTCAAAGCTGGTCTTGTCCGTGACCGAATATACAATGATATAAGCATCTCCCATGCGCAGACATTGCTCTCTCTGCCATTGGTTGTTATCCTATAGGTTCACAGAGATGATGCACGTTGCCATTTGGTTATGTTCAACGCAAATTACACTTCAAACATCATAACCTGCTTTATTTGCATAGTATTTCTACAAGCAAAGTACAATGTCTCAATAGTATTTTATTCTCATGTAACATATAAGATCAAATTAATTGCTTGAAGCTGCATATTTACCTGCTCTGCGTCATATAATAAAATTGTGGCTTCTTCTTCATCCACAACAATGCAGCGGTTATACGTGCCTCCTGAAATGAAATGAGTTTTTCAGTTGGGTGGTTGGCAGAGGTGCAAATATCAGTAACATATTTGTAGTGCATGAGAATTATTAAAGAATCAGAGTATAATTATGCTACTACAGTCGTAAGTCTGTTATTACCCGCTATTTCGTTTAAATAAGAAATTGATGTGCTTATATTGACTTATCTAAACTAAGAGGTGAACGATAATATAAAGTTTGATGAAAGTACGTGTCTCGTTTTAAACTGTTAATGCGTGAACCTACACAAAGGTGCTTTTTTATATAAATTGTTGCTAAAATGTTTTTACTTGTTCTTACCAGGTCATGGATTGTTCATTATTATTATTATTAGTATTATTATTATTATTATTATTATTATTATTATTATTATTATTATTATTATTATTATTATTATTATTAGGAGTAGTAGTAGTAGTAGTAGTAGTACATGGTGCCTCCAGTTAGTTATTACCTGCTTCGTCGCAGTCGTGCCCTTCCTCAACTTGCCCGAAAATCTGTGCCAGGCAGGACTTGCCAACGCCATGTTCACCCAGGAGAACGACCTTGTGCACGTGTCTTTCGGGGCGGCTGCCGCTGAACGGCTCCAGGGCATCGTTCCGAGGCACAGCTGCCTGCCTGCCAGAGAGCGCGGGGAGCGCGGGGTTTATGCCGCTGTCCGCGGTGAGGCTTCTTTTGTGGCGACTTTGATGGTATCCCGAAAAAGAAACGGTATCCCTCTTATTCTCCGTATTCCGCAGCTTAATGCCTTTGTTAAGAGTCATGATTGGGATCTGTGAATTAAAGACGGGAGTTAACAATCACACGTAATAAATAACAGTTTTCGAAGCTTAAATTGAATTTAAAACTATATAACGCACACTTACAGTAAATTTAGTCGATGTCTTCCAAGAAATGCAATTAAAGATATGCATAGCTAAATTATGTTTTGCAAAATGATGTAAATTTCCAGTAAATATATTTATATATATTTATATATATATAAACACCGATGCTTCGATTAGACAAGTATTTTCATACAAAAACCAACATTTCTTCCTTTTCCCTTTAATTGCTTCTTCGCCTGATAAAACGATGCTTGATGTCTTGAAGGAAAAAAATATTTTGTGCTGAATTCTCTTGCACTGTATTTGTTCTTCCTGTGCTGTTCAATACCGGGGAGAAGTCGTCTTTCCATATTTATGTGCCCGAAAAGTGACTGACGTCAGCGCAGGAAGTGTATGTCGGCGAAAGTGATGTCGCTCCTTATTGTAGTGACATCATAGTGTCCATGAACGGAGGGCAGGTAGCGATCTCAAGTCTGCTTCATCGAGACGTGAGTCACAAACAAACGTCGACCTACCTACCGGGTGGGAGGAGAGAAGGAGGGGTGGCAGGGATTCTCCCTCCGTCTCCAAGCCTACAGGAATGATGTAATACAGTTGTGCGCGTCAAGGACAGTCAACGATGTGCCTGCGGAATGAAATGCAGCAAGCTGTCGGAGAATACAATAATGCATTTGTTTTTTTAATATGTTGTGTTTTCCTTTAAGGTAATTTGTATGATTAGCTGCTAGATTTTGCCGTTGGGATTCTAAAATAAATATTCGTTATAAGGTTACAAATGCAATCGATTGAAAGTGCTTTTCAAAATACGAACTATCAATGGGCATGTCACCTTTAAGGAGGGAATTTCTAGTTTTTATTCAGGAAAACGGGCAATCTCTCTCTCTCTCTCTCTCTCTCCACACACACACACACACATATAGCTCAAGACTTGTTAGTCAGTGTCAGTACTGCAGTACAAGCAGAAGAGCACAGGATCAGGAGAGCTGTGTCAGAAATGAGATGTGTGAATCAAAGGAAAAATTGTGATACCGAAAGCTACCAGCAGGGGATGTGTGGACTGTGTACGCTAAGGGTCCCTGACCTTTACTCTACTTCATTTTTCCACGCTTTCAGGCTGAAGATTTGTTCTACATGTGGAAATGGTTCACACGTGTCACATCTGTCACTGGTCTCGTGATCGAGTGCCCTTTTGCTAAGCCTAGATGTGCACAGACAGGTTAACACCATACAATAAACGTTATGGGCCAGGTAGGAAAGGTGCCCCAAAACTAAAATTTGCCAGGGTGGGTGGGCAGTATGAAATGCATACAAAAATACAAGACAGTGTATTTTCGTGAATCCATACGGGCAGAGGTGCTGCTAGATCGAAACCATAGCTGTTTTATGCTAAGGAGGGTCCAGCAGGAGAAAACCGTCACACGTCGTGGCTCTGTAGGGGCTGCTCATCCTGAATTGCATTTTGAGGAAATTTATTAATTGTTAACCTGAAATTAAATTTTGTAGTTTGCTAACTTATTTCAAAATATTCCCTAAGACATTAGACGAATAGGCCAATACTGTATGTCTAATTGCCAATCATGGAAGTTGTATTTTATCAACTTATATAAAATACTAATTTGCAGTTTGATCGTGTTTCATTCAACTTCACAGCTGCATGTGTCTTTCAATTGTAAACACATCTGACAAGACATAAAAAAAGCTGTCAATGACTCCCCAAATTCAAGCTGACACATCCAGTGGATACCACATATTAGAAAACCATGAATAACATCAAAACAATGCACATTTTATTGCAAATTGTGAGGCATCTAGATTGTACATCATGATCCAAAAATATAGCTGTGAACTCAAGTTGTTTACAAGGTTCAGTATATGATAATGAAAAGGACCATTATGACTCAGTGCTTTAATAAGGGGGAAAATTAATCTTATATTTGAAACATTGTATCATGTCATTGTTCACCACATCAAAAAGCTTCAAATTTTGTCATAGCTGCAGAACCTGTTATTTGGTTATTTATGACTAGATAAGCAGAGGAGGATCACCCAGATGGCAAAATTCAGTAGGGTGACAATCAACCCAGGTAGGATCAACTGACCTGAATCTAGGTCTGGTCGCCTGTCAGTTCGAGAGGGGTAGGGTTATGTTTGGGGCACATCTAGCGGTAGTGGGCTCGCCAGAGAGATGCTGTCATTGAGGCATTGCCCATTATCAGTCCAAAACTCTATGTCAGGGGCCACAGTGCCAATAATGACGACCACAAAGGCGTCTTCCACTTCCCCAATTCTCTGCAAGCAGCCCCAAAACCCAAGGACCAGAACCAGCCCCCTCCGAGGAGTGGATGCAGGTTCACTGCCTGTTCCCAAACCGTCCCAGTTTTTCCTGAAAAATTGCAGTCACAAGTCTAAAAAAAGCAGCTGATCCTGGATATCATTTCAGCAAACCAACCTTCTGTACTCTCTGCTTGCCTTCTATAATTGTTTTTATTAAAGTAAGTCCTTCCGCATGCAAGAATTAATCACCTGTCGTTGTATTGCTCTCCAATTCATTACTATGCCTTCAGAATAATGCACCCTTTCCACCTCCACTGGTAGCACTAATGATTGAGGAGCCTTTTTCCAAAACTCAGTCCACAGGATGCACTTTTGAGAAAATTTCGGTGGATTATATGAGGACTGAGTGAGTTTTGGCTCCCAATACTGTAAGTGAAACTTCTGCTGTTACTGGTTTGCCAGTTGTTCTGGGTATACTTATAGAAACACACACACATACTGCATTATACAGCTTTAATGTGCCTATGGAGTGTGGGCTGTATTTTACACCGATGTCCCAGATGGAGCTGAGATCTTCACCCACTCAGTTGAAGCCCCACCATTAAGAAAACACTATTTCAGGACCTGCCTGACAGGCTTAGCATTGTGGCCAACTGAATGGTCAATGCCATTTGCAAGTAGTATTAGAAAATTTGGTGGCATATAAATTAATGTATGAATGTATTAATGTTAATGTATGAGCTGTTAATTAACATTGCTTAACTGATGACCTAGTTAGTGTGAAGTTATCACATAAAGCCATAGTGATTTCATCATTAATTGATGGTGAATAACAGTAATTCATGGCAAATATTGTATTAATTCATGCAAAAAAGTGTACTTGACTATATGATTTGTACCCTTTTTATAAAGTGTGACCTTTTTCTTTTTGTGGTAGTAAATGGCTACTTAAGTCTCTGACCCGCTAAGGGAGGAAAACCTGATTGTAGAGTTTGGTACAGAAGCAGATGTACCATTTGTTTGAGGGTGTTCCAAGTTCAAGGCGAGTACATTTTCATAAAAAGCAGGCTGCTATTTTTATCTGAATCGGAAATGCTATTTCTCTGAGGAGACAGCTAGCCTAAGAAAGGGTGAAACTCCACAGTCATAAAAGCAAACACCAAGCAAATCACTGAGTTTCCTCTGTAAAAGCAATCCAGTGTAGCAGTTTATTCATCTGAATCTGTATTGCAGTTAGTCCAGAAGCCTGATGTCATTGTAACCTCAGATTTGCCAGAAAGACAGCAAGTCTCTCCCCGTTTTGCCACTTTCACATTGTGCTATTTACTTCCCTTCTTTTCAGTAAAGGGGCTTTTTTTAAAATGAGATTTTTATCCCTTCCCTAACAGCGGGTATTTTAAAACAAAAATTTAATTAGCTACTCTGTGGCACCATTGACTTTAAAGTTTTATTGGAATGTTTCCCATCACATGCACTTGTTCGAGGGCCCAATGATGAAATCACTCTGGCAACCCTGGGATTTGAACAGACAACCATCTAACCACAAGAACAGAACCTGAACACACTAAGCCAGACAGCACCCCCTTCAGATAGGTTCAGTTGAAGCAGTTTACGTGAACAGATGTTATTTTTTCTTTATTCTTTATGTGAATACTGACAGAAGTGGCTCAGAAGTAAACTACACTAAAGGAGTGAATTCTGTTTTGTAGAACAGTGAGATCCATAGCTTCACCAAACACAATAATATCTGAGCCAGAAAATGACTGACGAGTGAAGCAGTGAAGACCAGTGTTTATTAAGGAAACTGCTACAAATACAGAGTAAAGTTCTTATTAAACCTGAAATAGTATAATAACTTCTAAATGCACATGACCATCATTATTAGTTATTTGTAAATGCATATATCACATTGATCCCCAAGCCGGGAACTGCAGCCAGTGTGTGGTAAATATCTTTCTCCTCATGTGTGTATCAAAAGGAGGCTTCCTCACTTGCCATGTGCACCGTGGTCCATCGTCATCAAAGGAGGCTTTGATGGTGGAGTTCCAGCCGCACCGGGTAGGATGGGTGATGGCAGTGCGATGCCGAGGTTTCAGAGCAGTGTTGCTGTGGATATGCAGCCACTTACGCTCATTCTTCCACTATTTTAGAAGACCCAGGTCTTCATCATCAGGTGACCGCACAACTAAACAGGAAGCACACTGGCCAGGTAGTCTTTAATTTTGCATTTTTTTGAAGGCTACCTTGCAACTCTGACCAGAATATGCGGTTAAAACATGGATGGCTGGGTGGATGTTTCATACTCTTTCTACTACTCTTTGATTATTTTTCCTGCAAAATATTTCACTCACCAACTCCTGCTTGATACTTTTGCATGCAGTAATTTTTAATGATACAGTTGGATCGCATGAAAATATTTCTTCCATTATTTTTGCATCTGAATGGAATATTAGTTGCAGACACAGCTTTGGCTTGCAAACATTTACAGTACAGATAGTTCACCTTACTGGTGATTCATCTTGGAATTATTCATCAAGACCAAAAGTAAAAAAAGAATGGAACACAACGCCAACAATGCTGGAGAGAGAAAAATCTCTGCTTTACAACAGTTCTGTCAAGCATTTTCACTTTAAAAAAGAAAGATGGTTTAGAAATATTTACAAAATGGGATTATCTGAAGTAGTCAAATATAGAGCCTAATCTGAAAGAGGAGGTCTTAAAGTGTTTTACATCTATTAACAGCGCCTGTTAGCGCATATTTTAACCACTGTCCTAATACTTATTGCCTCTAATAGTAAAAGTGATACCACCCCTCGGAACAGTTTAAATATCCATCCATCCATTTTCCAACCGGTTATTCCAGTCAGGGTCCCAGGGACAGTTAACATTGATATGCTCATTGTAATCCAAGGACACTGTCTTATAATTTCAAAAAAGCTTAATAGTTTATTTATGTAATTTTCTTTATAACCTTTATAATGCATTAGAGTTGCAACTTCTTGAAATCATGCTGACAATAATCATTAATCACTCCAACACCATGTGCACACTTTTTTTAGTGCTTTAAAGATGTTGGGGAATTTCTGCAAATACAAATGGCATCTTTGAAAGGACACCCTCCCCCATTATAGAACACTCTTAAACTACAGTACATTAAATACAGGATTATACCCCCTCTTCTTGTACAGTAATATAACCCGAACAACCACTTAACTCACATTTGTATTGGTTTAAAAGAAGCTGAAATGTCCAAAAGCTAGAAAATGTTTCTTAAAATAGTATTATGAAACTTATGTCATACAATGAGGATTAGCAGGTAATCTCACTAGCAAGTCAAAAGCTCGCAGGTATTCGCAGGTATTTGCTGGCCACTGCCATTCCAACAAGGATTTGCTGTACTGCCAACTGCCCACATTCTTTATCCGTAGGACTGAAAACTACAGGGAAAACAATATGCAGAATGCTGAGGCACAAAAACAAAGATCAGAGACACACACGTGCCTTGCAGGACTGAACACCAGGTCACATGTGCGTGATCAAAACGTCGAGTCATCTTGAGTCATCTCGACTAGTGGTGTAACTGAGGTCCTACTTCATTCGTTTTGCCTGCATAGCTGTAGTACTCTACTCAGAAGAATCTCTTCCATCACGAAACAGCAGCACATTTATCAAACATTAAAAGTATTACCAGATATATAACTGTAAACGACTTACCTAAAAATGCTATGTAATGGGCTGAAATTTGTACTGTGTATAGAGATAGACATCACTCCTCCTGCTCAACTACAGAGAGAAATTTGCATACAAGCTTGTAACAGTTCTGTACATCCAGGTATTACACATGCAGAAAGCTTTATGTTATTAAACCCACTCAGTGAAATCCATGGAGCTCAGGACAATATCAGTGACAGAATAAGGATGCTCGTGGTGTCTGCTGTCCTATACAAATCAGGTCTGAAACAGTCTCAGTCATCCTCAGCTACCAAGGACAGGGCCCTATGTCAATGGATACCAAAAAAATATAAGCAAATGATCCAACAAACCTCTAGCAATCAGACATGTGGCTCACTTTCATGCAGCAAGTGCAGCAAGTGAAACTGAATTTTGTTTTTCAAAAATATATACTTTTTATATGCTTCATAAAAAAATACTATTGTAGCAATTTAATCAGGTAACAGCAGTATGAAGAATAAATGTAATTCTATTCCATTTAAGTTCAAAATAATACAACAATTTAATTATGTAGAAAAATGTGAATGTTTGGAAGTATTCAAGGACCCTAATAAAAAAGGTAGACTTTGTACTGGGGAGAGTCATTGCATAACCATGATGTCAGTGGTGACCGATGTTGCCTTATCTGTGCTCAATTTGTACAGTACTGTTTACCTCAGTACAGACCACACTCACACGCAAACACACTAGTCTGTTTGTATAGAAGTTGTAACAGCAATTTGGTCCCTTCTTCAACACAAAGAAGTGAAAACAAAGCGACCAAACATGAACTGCATGATGTGGTTTTCCCAAGTCAAATACCAGCACTTAAAGGGTATTGTCATCTGAACCAAAATTCTGCCTCTTCATGTACTGCAGCGTTTATGTTTCAGACCCGTTTCAGCGATGGATAGCTGCTCCCCCTAGTGGGCATATGGAGGAGTTGGTGCTACAGCTGGGCTGAGCAGCAGAGTGTGGGGAAAAACTGCAACCAGAACAAGGAAGAGGGGGATTCAGTTCTCTGAAAGCGAGAGAGCAAGAGCAGCTTGCAGGGCCTCCTCTTCATCAATGCTGTAATCCTGCAAAAGGGAAACAACACAGCTGGTCAGACGCTGATTTTATTCTGCCTCGGGAGCAACCAAGGTGAATCAAAATGGAGTTTTGCTGATGTGATGACATGATCTTCATCGACGTCCATTTGAAAAAGTTGTGATAACAAACAATTGAATCAGACTAATGGTTCAACACATAACGCTGACTCATTAAGCACCTGGTGACTGTAAAGAAATTATTGTATACTGTCCCAAAGAGGTGAATTTAAAATCCTGGGGTGGCAGTACATACTTGGTTCTGTAAAGAGTTATAGTGTCATAACAACGGTCATTAGTTTCTTTGTTAGAAACTCCTCACCACGAACGTGTCGTAGGAGAACTTGTGTCGATGCAGGAGGTGTTGCAGGAAGTTGGAGCTCTTGTAGCTGGGGTCACCCCAGGGCATGGCAGAACACACTGGGCAAACCTGGCACAGGGACGGAGCACCACTTATTAAAGAGAAAAAAGAACAGTGTCACCACTGTACAGGAGCTCATGTATAAATACACGACGTTTCTCCCTGTCTCCTTCTGCTAAATCTGCGTCAGAGACATCCTGTGCCCCACTAATGGCATACCAGCCAGCTGGCAGACTCACCACTCTGTTGGGGTCATTGCGGTGATTCTCCATGCAGTGTTTCACCAGCTCCTGCTGGTCCAAGTTGCGGGCTCCACAGTACGGGCACACGAAAGTGGAGCGGTTTGGAATATTGCTATGGGTCAGAACCGTGATGTTATATTCACCACACATGACAGATATCTCATCTTGATGAGACATGCAAAAAGCCTAGTAAATTCTAGTTGAAAAACATACCACCAGATGGTGCTATACTCCCAGAATGCCATAGCAAATTCTATTCTTCCTCAAACAGAGCACATTAATGACCAACAGGGCTTTCTTCATTTTTTTTTCTTAAAACAGATACCCTCCAACTCTGTGTGTGCCTTGATTTAAATCGCATACCTTTGGATACTAGTGACAACAATCAGTCAGAAAGCTTGCCTGAAGATATACCACCTTTACCTACTTTTAATGGATGTTTACAATGAATGTTTTTGGTGTCTTGTATTAGGAAATAAAAAAGACTTTGCACTCATTAAAAAGTGAAAAAGTGGAGTCACAGTGGAGTCACTGCATCTATTAGAGGGAGACTGCAATCACAGATTCCCCATGAGGGTTTGGTCCTGTAATGGTGTGTGCCCAAGGAAAATGACGTGCTTACCTGGGAATAGGTTGTGAGGTGGGCACGACTGGCACAAACTTTGGACAGTTTGCCATCTGTTCCTGAACTTTAGTGCAGGACGAGATGTGAGAGCGCATTTTCACCAGGGTGACCTGCAAGCAGACTGCCTTTGAGACACCATGTTTGAACACCACAGAGGAAAACAGCTGAGACCATCAATCATTTCACACCAAGTCTGATCTTTCACAGCAGTACTGGTTGGAAAATGGTACGAGACACTGGCATGCAGGAACAGACAACGGTGGGTTAGGTGCCCCTGGCAGCCGAGAGGCATCACATAGAAGTGCTGCGGGGCATCAGGCTTTGCGGCCAGGCTCCATCCCACCCTCAATCCCATGTCCCAGGTCCTGACCTTTTTATTGCAGCCTCGGCATGGTGCTTTATACGAGGAGAGCTGCTTCTCCGCGGCGGAGCACCGGTCCACCTTCTTTGGGTCAAAGGGCATGCGGCACAGTGGGCAGAGAGGTGAGGCCACCTGCAGGCAGGGCTGTAGACACTCGCCACAGAACCTAAAGGAACAAGTCAGGGCAAAGGAACACAGTGAGGAGGACCAAACATCCAAGCTCCTACCTCATCAAGCACCAAACAATGTAGCCAAAACTTACACAGCCTAGTGTAGGATATATGTGCTGAGCAGGTGACACAGGAAGACACCCGGATAACCTTTGGAATTTTATAGCACAGGGGCACAGCAACCTATGAATGTCTAACAGCTAGCATTACGGATGAAGATCCCTGAAAACTGCAGGTAGAAGACAGCACCTGCGTCCTGGGGACTAAGAATGCCTGTTTAATGCGCTGAAGATAATCCTGTAGTCAGCGCTGGTGACAAGGGCAGGGGTTCTAAAAACAGCCCATAACATGTGACAGCCCTGTGACAGGAAGTCAGGCATAGGGGAGGCGGGTCACAAAAAGGCAATTTATGGAAACACAAGGCATGAAGTTGCTTGCAGTCTGAATCAGTGCTTCGTGCCGCATGCTCACATCTTTAAAGACATTTGTGACAAGAAAGGCATTCTGTATTGGAGATGGCCTCCTGTTTGTGAGATACATCTGAAAAACCCTATCACAGTCAATGATAGCACGCATCAATGTTGTGGTGTGAAAAGTTTGGGTTTATTTTGTAACTTCCTATCAGGCAGCGAGCCCTACACACAGCACGCAAGCGACACTAGAAGGCCTACTCTCGAATCGCAAACCTCACAACCCACTATATGAAGATAGCAGTTGGAGGAAAGTAGTGCCTCCATTCTGCTCTGCTTTTTACCCACAGGACATGTAAACAAGGTTAAAGACGACAGGTGAAGCTGAACACATTCCTTTAAAAATATATCTAGTAGCTTTGCCTCTTTATCGTAGAACTTAATCTACTAGTAAGTTGGTGCACGTGTGTCTGCTCTTGCTTTGGAGTATGGGATTGTCACTTATTTTGTTTATTGCTTTTGGATATGTCCTTTTTCATGTGTACATTAGTTTTATATTGATTGTTAATACTTTTTTATCATTAAGTAGGTAGGTAGATAGGTTTAAATAGGCAAACATTTGGGGGGGGGGGGTCTAGAACAGATTAATTAACATTATTTGTGTTCCAACATACCACTGTAATTACTAATAAGTATAACATGATAAAAAGAAGCAATAAATGGTGAAAAAAGCTGATGGGACGCTAAAAAAAGCAAATCTGTCAAAACTCTAGGTTTGTCTGAACTGGTCCATGTGGTGCAGAATGAGGGCGGCATCAACCAGTCAGCCATTAAAGGATTAACCTTCAGTTCTAGTTTGATAATTGTCCACCACACGCAACATCCGAATCCCAACAGCAAATCAAAACTCACTGTTGTTGCTGGGCAAAAACTAAATTGGTAGGACAGCGCTTATATCTACAGTATAGCTGAGATCATTACAAGTGAGCTTCAAAATTTAGACACCTGTAAATTTTACTGGAGTAATTCTGACTGAAGATCTCTATTAACGGTGCTTCAGTAGGGCTCTTCCAGGGCCTTGAACTGACAACTTTTGAAAAATGAGTCTTTTTAAAACAGTTCAACCCAGATGATCATCTGACAACATGAGGTGTGATGTTGTTATCACAATGCCATCTGATATCAAACAGATCAGGTTCAGACGTATCCAATGGTAGTCACGGACACAAATTATTCACTGTCTAACTTCTTGACAAAAGAACACAGACTTTTACTGCCTTGAATTACTTATGGCTAACATAAAGTGTGCTTCAATATTCAATCTAATTAGTTTTCAGCTAAAGCTTCAGTGTTATCAGGTATTAGCTGCTGAGGGTGCAGAACGTTATACACAGACATGCTAAACAGCCTTTTTAATCACTCTAAAAGAACAGGCAGGGGAGAAGCCTGGTTACTGAGGACTGTGGATTCAAGAAGAGTCAAAAACAAGCAGAATAGACTCCAGGTGAAAGGCATGTTTTTGTGCACGTCCTCTAAATAAGGAAAAAAGACACTGAGCAACGGTCTGGTGGAGTGAAGGAGGAGGTCAGCTGGAGAAGGCAGTAGAACATTAGTGATCTCATTCAGATCACATGACTCAGCCACCATTCCACTTCAAGCTGCATATTGAGCTAATGTTAAGCCCAAAACACCTTCCACACTTGTTAAAAATCCACTACTTGAACTCAAATTCTTATACATCCAGGCATACGACATAAAAAAGCAAGAAAATACAGGAAATAATAAATTCTTGACATTTCACTGCTAGACTGGAGCTACACTGACGTATATCTGTAGCAAACTGTGATGTCATAAAGAAATTCCCAACTGATAAGCTACTACAATCCAAATAGAACATTAACAAAAATAATGGTTTTCACATCTCTAGGGTTCTAGGTTCAGCATTACATGTATGGAGTTTGCAAGTTAACTCAATTTATACAAGTTTACTTCCTCAGAGACATGGTTTGTGTACTGGGGTCATATAAGCCAGTCTCAGTGTGTGATTGCATGTGTCAGTCTGTCAACCTATCCAAGGTGTCCCTTGCCTTGTGCGTCTTGCTTCCTGAAATAGACTTAAGGCTCACTGTGAACCTGTACCAAACTGGTACTCATAATTAGGGATTACTACTATAGTAAGACTTCATTAAATTTTCAATATGACAGTAGCTTCACATCTTAAACTTACTGCTAAAGTCTTTGCTGAACACCAAGGGAAGATTTTTTGAAAATGCCCACTGTACTTTTTGAAGGTTCCCTCTGCTCCCCCCAACTTCCACCCTGACGCAAATAGATTTACATCTCACTTCATGTCTTCTGGGTCTTTCCCAAACTCATCTCGGATCTATGGAGAGATCACATCTCTCATCTACCTTTAAAGATTCCTATGAGCCATGGTCATGGAGAAACACTGCATCTATTATTCTGAGAAAGACATTTCTGAAGATGTGGTGGGTGCCTTATTTTACATTGTACAATGTTGCCACAGTGGACAAATATTACTGGTTGACATACCCATCCATAATGCTGGTTTTGTTACCAAATATTTAAACATGTTATGAAGGACTCAAAAATAAAATTGATTGAAAAACTGAAAATGAAGCAGGATAACATTCATGTGGTTGTTAAATGACCATTAAAATATTCTGTTTCTTGAAATGGTCTAATACTAAATTATTTTCAAAGTTGTCAGGCAGAGGGTGTTGGTACAGCTAGGAGTAGAGATGGAAGCTAATGACTAATGCTTCCTCCTCATAAAGGTCTTCTAAGGTTAAGATTATATCCCTTAGTAGAAATCAAGTGTACAGCCTGAGTGGTACAAAACACTATGGAATGTATCGTTATTTGCATAACTGGCATGGAGATTACCAGAGGAACGGAGTTTGTGTACGTGAACAAGCACACACCACGCGATTCTGAGCTGGATTTGCTCAGCGAAATTCACTATAAAGAAATGTACCACAATTGAAATGTTACAAAGCTTCAGTTAACATGCCATGCAAATACATGCTGTTAAGAAAACAATCTGACATCATTCTTTCACTTCTATATATCCTTAGCAATAACAAGCATTGAGGAAGTAAAAGAATTAAAAAATGACTGTTAAATGCATGAATACCTGGACAGAAAATTTGTGTGACAGTGTGAAAAATTAAGGCAACAGAAAGCAGTTGTGAAACCTTACAGGATATGGCAGCTGTGCACACCAGTGTGTCCTTTTCAAGTCACTTTTCACTTCAAAAGATAGCTGCCTAACCTCTGAGCTATATCTTTACAAAGTGTGCACTCCAGTGTGCTCAAGCATTTTCTGACTTTAAAAATAGTCAATCCCCAAGCCAGAATGAGGCAAACCTCAAACACAGCATCGTAAGCACTAACTCTTTCACCCCACTAAAGCTGCAAATATTTTCTTGCAAATAATCTGTTCTGCAAGTAGAGAGTTATAGCCAAAAGCCTGCCTTTTTGCCTTTATTACTAAACTCTATCTCCAAAAAAATCCCCTATGTCCCAAAATAAACAGCAGAGACACATTCAAACTTTCTGAAGACAAATTCCTTGGTCTGACCATGTCTAATGGATACAAAAATACTCATTACTCTGTTGTGTCAAGTTCCCGCTGACATACAAATATATAGATAAACCATTTCAAAAATTCAAGAAAGATGAAACTGAATTCATAGGGTTTCTGAAACGCACACAGCTGTGCCTGTTAAAATCATCATCTCAAATTGCCATCAGGAAACCACCATAGAAGGGTCTGAATAAAAGGCATCGCTTTCTCACAGCAAGCCTTCAGCGACATCCCAGGGTCATGCAGAAAATCCCCCTAGGGCAGCAAACTGCAACTCAGTAAATAATAATAACGGGACCGTCACAACATTCCATTTTTAAAACATTGTGGTTTTGGGGTTTCATTATGATATATAACGGCGACTACAGAAATGACGCTTTAAATAATGTGCCAGTGAGAGACAGTGTGGTTTCTTAAATTTCCTACATTATTTCCCCTAAATATAAACGCCCTGATTAACTAGCCTACATATCCTTAATTGGTAAATCTGAGAAGAAAGACGAGTAGTCTTGATACACACAACATGTCTCATCTTGTCTACACATTGTTCGGTTTTATCGCACTTTTCATCAGCAGACTAACACTTAACCCTAACGATGTCCTGCATATTTCAAGTTTCTGGAAAAAATGTCTTTAAACATGCGCGCATACACACACACACACACACACACACACAAAGAAAAATAAATAAATAATAACCCCGTCTACTAATAATCAACCCATCGACGATGAATGCCCATTCCCGATACGTCACATATTCCCGGGTGCTGAGCTATAGCCTACTTAAAATCATTTTCCCTTTTTTATTTCACATTTCACACATATTCTTATATTGATTCCAAAGGAAAATCCTTGTTGAAAACCGACCCCGGTTGCCATCGATTTTTGGACAGTGACGTGTAATTGGACTACACTATGTGACTTGAGACGGAGCAGAACGTGTTATGCCGAAAAAGGCATCCCTGCCGAAAAAGGCATGCCGGTGTTCTGACGAGGGTTTTTTGGGGGTAGGGTTAGGGTTTTAAGGTTTTTTTGGGTGGGTTAGGGTTTTATGTTTT
>JAODUD010000019.1:2469485-2483932 GCA_026784285.1 Stomatorhinus walkeri | reverse complement strand
CCCCCCCCCCCCCCCCCCCCCAGGGGCCCTTCGACACCTCTACTGTACTCCCCGTGCATTCTTTTTTTACCTTTATCAACTGCCCCCCCCCATTCCCCCATCTCCTAATTATTATCTGAGGGCACATGTGAGCACTCTTGGGTTTTATTAAATTCAGTGAGTATGACTCAGAAGACCCCAACGCCCTGAATAAGACGTGTATGGTTAAAGAGTGTGTGCAGGATGTTTTAAGTGTGTGTGGGGGGAAACTGTGGGGGAGGGGGGCAGTAAACAGCTAGAAATATCTCTTCAGGGCAATTACAGCCCATAATACAGGTGCACACAGCATCTGTATGGCTTTCTTACCCTCACCCCCACCCCCATTCTGCTTCTGATTGGCCCCTGGAGACTGTGTTGGTGTGTGTTTGTGTGTGTGTATGTGTGTGTGTGTGTGTGTGTGTGTATGTGTGTGTGTTTGCAGGGGGGGCATAGTGTCAATTAGAGGACCCCCAGCCCCATCCACCTAGAATTTCATCCTCACTCATCATCGCTGAACTCTGTGCTTTCCCAAAAGAGACGAACAAGTTGCCCCCCCCCCACACACACACACACATACACACACAGCAGCACAATGGTGCTCTGTGGCTCCACTCCCATAGCCCCAATTCACCCTCCTGTGCTCCTTTTTTGTGTGTGTGTGTGTGTGTACAGTCGGCGCTGATTTATGTATGATATTTGTCAGTCTTTCCCTAACCTTCATGATATATTTTTGATGTCCACACAAAGACAGTAACTGACTGAAAAATCATTCTTTATGGTGACATCTATCATGAAAGAAAAATCAGTCCGTCAACTTAAAAAAAGGAAAAGTGCTTTTTTTTTTCTTTTTAATCATTATCAAAATGGTTTGATTGATGCTATCTCAGGGCTAGAAATCATATATTACATTTAAATCAAGTCAATGACAGTCAAACACGTGCAATGTCTGTGTTTGGTAATGCTATGTGTGTGTGTGTGTGTGTGTGTGTGAGAGAGAGAGAGAGAGAGAGGGAGAGAGAAAGAGGGAGAGAGATCTTTGATATAGAGCTGGATTTGCAATGATTTAGGCAGGCTCTCTGTTTGAGTTTCTGACCCTGAACATGTGTTTGACTTGGTTCTTGTCAACAGACTTAATTCAAGGTAGGAGAAGCAACAGCTGAGTGGTTTTATTTTGAAGTGTGTTTGAGTCCAGTTTTACTTCTATTTTAACACCTGTTCATCAGAGCCAGATGTAGATTTTCAGTTCTCTTTTCTTAACAGTGCTCTTTGAGTTTGACCTTTGACCCTGAGCCCTCTACCCTATTTGGTGACCCCCCCCCCCAATAGGCAATAACACAAATCATATGCAAATGATAAATACATAAAAATGTTATTTATATCACTGACTATACTAACAAACCCGTGAAGTAAAAAAGAAACAAGAATATAATACAATGTCAGTTTGAATGAAACCCAGAGCAATAATATGTATTTTAACAATGACTTTCCCCTTTTTCTGAGAAGAAAAAAAATCACATTCATTGTTGGCTTATTGTCACACACCACAGCTGCCATTCCAAACAGCCGTGCAGTCAGTAACAATGAGAAGAACAACAAATGCAAATGGAGACCTTGATTTATGATGTAAAAGACCCGAGGGGAAATGGGACATTGCACAAGTGTGCAACTGGACTGATTAGGCATTCATGGGCTTCACTGCTGCTCCCAGAAGCACGTGTGCTACTGCACAGTCAAAGGGGAGGCCATAATGAGAGTCACATGACCTGGCAGACACACACACACGCACACACGGGGGCATGTGAAGACAGCATCTCTTGTGGACGCTGGGCCATTCAGCAGACTATTGATTGGTGTCTAAAATGCTTGTCAGGACCAGATGAGGCCAGAACACGATGGGCTGGTGGCTGCATTTGCCAGAGGCTGACTGGGCTTTAAGTGTTCCCTGTGGAGTGACAGGGGAGCAGGGGGGCTGATCTACATCCCTCCCTCCGCTGTCAAATTCTCTCCAAGGCTCAGAGGAGCGAAGTAGCCCAAAAACAGCAATAACAAGAACAGTGATGTGAATGTTACAGAACCACCACAAAGTTTTACATGGAGGACTAATTTATGGAATCACTGGTGACCTTTTCTAACCAATCAGATTTGTAAATACAGCTGGCAAGCTTTTGACATTGTGCATGCTATCTCAGATGGAAAACTGGTGCAGGCACTTAGCCAGCTCCTCTGAAGGCTCTGGTGTTTGCAATCAGCGGGTGCCTTAGTCGCGGCAAACGCTACCAGACTGAAGGCATGTGCAGTGACAGCCCCTGAATCTTCTGAAGTGCCCCTTTAAGAGCAGACAGTGAGTAATGGCCACCTGGTCGTCGCATCTGCCAAGAGCCAGTCTGAGGCTTCATAGGTCTTTAGAGCACAGGCAGCAGTAGGAACCCCCAACAAACTTGAGCACTGCATGCTCAACATTTTTTAAGGTCTCAAGGATTTTTAAGGAATTATAAAGGAGATAAATAAGCATTTATCATCACTCACAAGTGCATACACAATAATTCAACACAAAAAACAAAACAAAAACAGCAGAAGTCAAGGTACTATATATGAATTTGGTGTTAATGTAGGGAAAAACTTTGTAAATTATTAATTTTGTGCTAATTATTTAAATGTGAAATACCCCCCACAGTCACATATAAAATATCACAGTATTGACTCACAAAAATAAATCTGTATTCATTTGTGCTTCCTCGTCCCTTTTTGCTGCCACAGCTCTTTTGCAATTCCAGGTCAGGCTAGCGGCTGTGAAATGGGATAGCGATCTTCACAGTACTGTCACAATGGGAACCATTTAATCAGGCTGCCTGGGAGTGCGACCATCGATCCTGGCTCAGTCTAGCTCTTTGTAAGAACTAGATCAGTATTGATCCCATTGATTCCACTTCCAGCATTTCACGGTAACTTGTTTTCCTCTTCTTTGTGTTCAATACCATACAGATCTTCCAGGAGTCCCAGAGACCGGGCTGGATTTTAAGAAAAACCGAGCGATTCCCTGATGCGGTCCAGTCATTCTCAGTCTAAGTGGCCTCCTAACAGTCTACAAGGGCTTGTTCTGCCTCAGCCCAGCACGTGCTGACGATTGATGGGCGGCTCACAAACATCAAAACCATTTGTGGAAGTTATACTCCAGTTCACACTGACTGATAAAGAAGGCTGGTATTGATTCAGAAGCTCCTCAGGAGACAGCAATTTGAGCATCCTGTGGGACCTCAAACAGCTCCCCTTTCAGCAAGGCAAAGACTCGGTCCTGAAGAGCAGGTAATGGACTGTCCAAGAAACTCCATATTAAAACACATCTGCCCAGTGAGTAATACAACACTCGAACATTTACAGAGCATGTAATGTTCTGCCTGTACTTAAACCCTCTATGTTTTTGTCTCATCATTTGTAATCTCCCACTTAATCACCTGTTGTGGTAGAGATCTACATCAAAATAAGGAGTCAATAAAATAGGTTTGAGGTACTAAAAACCAATGTTTAATATCGCCCCCAAGCTGTAACTTGTGTCAACAAGTCACTCCCTGACTGGCATGTGTCTCAATGGGTAAGGATGCTGTAGTTGTTATTAGACGTTTGCTGGTAAAAGCCCAGAGTTGGCAAAGAGATAGCCCTGTACCTTTCAATGGAACTGAACCCCTATTGGTCCAGTGGCTCACATGTGTGAATAAATAAACAAACACAGTAAGAAATAAAGAAAAAGAAAGAAAAACAAACAAACTAACTTTATTTTTGATAACTGCATTTTCAGTAAACAAAATATAGTTGTTTGGATCCACACCATGCCTGCCTGTAATCGCCTTCATGTTGAACCACATCTTTTCTGGCTACCTCGATGTAGACATGCAGTCCCTGTACGATAATTTTCTGTATTCTCTCATAATCTCATGTTTGTTCTATTTCTACTTGTTTGTTCAATTTATTTATTTGTACAGCCCAACACATCCCTAATCATCACATTCAGTTTGTGTACCTGTATCTAGGTCTGCATATATATTCTTGCCTGTAACAGCACTGCAAAGAAAAATTCCTTGAGGATCACTATCTGTTATACTCAGTGAATTAAAATGTTCCTGATTGAGTGATGATAACTTCAACTGCTGGGAAATGACTGTGATTGGAGGAAATTCAGAACAGCTGTCTCCAGCTGATACTTTGTTTTCTGATTGGTCAGTCCCTTATTACCCAGGCAGCTCTGATTCATAGTCCGTCCTTCTATGAGGCTGACTCCATTTCACCAATCAGGTTTGAAAAAAGCTTGTTACCTAAAAAGAAAGGTCCCTACTCCATTACTGTCCTGTTCTTGTGGGGAAGTGTGTCTGTTGGTTTCGGGAAGGTACACAGTCTGTGTGTAATAGTGCGTTTTTCAATTCTCTTTTCAGATATTCAAATAATACATTGGGGAATTCCATATGTTTAAATGGTTTGGTTGTTTATTACTGAAGGCATTTGTTGTATGAGACACAAAACTATTGTTTTAGAAATTCACTCTAGGAATACGGTCTAGGATGGCATAAAACTGTAATGTCATTGCCATCATGTCATTGCCATGGTAACTTAGGCTGGCGCTGCTAGGTAGTAAATGGGTTTTCTATCTGCTGGCCTCCTTAGATAAGGAGGTTTTGGCTTCTCTCCCTGCTAAGAAGCAGGTTTCTGTGTCTCATCGTATTACATGCTCAGTGGAATGCCCCAACCATAGGACCGCCATCTCTCCGAGGCCCTTCCGCTTGGCACTTCCCTGGAATCCCTAATCTCCTCCCAAGCTTGCGTCCAGTATCATAAGCTACAGGGAGATTTCGTGTAACTACACATTGAATGCATCCATCAGGGCTGTCAGGGAAATCACAGCACTCGCACCAGGGAATCTGCTTGTTGGGATTTGTACTTCCAAAAGATATCCTTCTCTTGCCCACCAAAAAGAAGAAAAAGTCAGAAGCTGGCTTGTAAATGGGCTAACCACTGAAGATTCAGCTCCACAATGGTGAAGGTCTGAGTAGAGCTGAAACAGCTTTATGTTCTCCAAAAGGCAATTAAATACCACAACAACTATCATGGAACTTTAATTACAATTAAAATGACAATTTGCTCATTATTATTATTATTATTATTATTATTATTATTGTTGTTGTTGTTATTATTAATATTAATAATAATAATTAATTAATACCTGATGATAATAATAATATTGCAACAGAAATTTGTGGAATACAAAATGTCACAAGCAGGGATTTTCTAATCACATTCCCATTCCTAAATGTGATTCCCATTCCACATTGGGATTGATGTGCAGGGGAAAGCCTACTTTCAGTTCACAGGCATGGAAACACTGCTATACCTCAGTGCACACACACACACACCCACGTGCGCACTCACACAACCTATCCCTCTGTAGGCATGAAACTCAACATGACAGCCCCATGCAACAACTTATGATACAGCTACGAGAACATCCTTTTTTGGGATGGAGGTTCAGGAAGTCCAATGGATGGGCATTGTACCCAGATAACATATTTCATTGGTCCCCTCCTGTAATCTGCGTTCACGGGTTTATTATAAACCTCATGAGTGTTTCTGTAAAGTTAAAAAAACTGTTTTATAACTACCGAGACCAAGCTGTGGGGGGTGTTTATCTATTTCTCCCAGCCCTCCGAAAAGCTTTATTTTATTTATAAACTTTGAACCGTCTTCAGATAAGGTGCCATTTTCTGCTGCTGTCATCCTTGATCTCTCCCTCCATTCTCTCCTGAGCGTCCCTTTGAGGCTGCCGGCCCTCCCACCATCAGATATGGCTATCTGCCGTTAGCAGCTGCCGCCGCACGGCACCGTCGCCTCTTCCTATCGCCAGCGTGGCTGAACGCCAAGCCCCGCGGAAAATGAATCCCCCCTTTTCTCCAGAAGCCCTCCAAGCTCCCAGAAAGGGGTTCTGCAACACATTCCATTATCTGCACTTTCAGGCCTGGCGTTAAAAAAATGGAGGGAAAGCAATGGGAGGAATTAAATGAGTCCATTAATAAAGTGGACGACCAGCAGGCGGGGCGGCCCATTGTCCTTCTGCGGAGGGGAGCATTTACATTTTCAAAGTGATGCTGTCCTGCCTGTGTTTTTGTCCTAGATTTTTTTTGTGTGACTCTCATTTCATCTGTTTCACCTCTTTTCTCTGGGGTGCTCTCTGTCTCCGCTAAATCCTTGCAATCGTTTTTTTGATGGCCTGGCCTTCTTTATCTAAGGTGGCCAAAAGGATCTTGACAGTCAGCTTTGGGGT
The DNA here is from genome assembly GCA_026784285.1 of Stomatorhinus walkeri. Taxonomy (NCBI): domain Eukaryota; kingdom Metazoa; phylum Chordata; class Actinopteri; order Osteoglossiformes; family Mormyridae; genus Stomatorhinus; species Stomatorhinus walkeri. Next base: position 2,477,610 of record JAODUD010000019.1, on the reverse strand, counting down.
GACAACTCCCACATCTCCACTGAAAGACCTCTTTTGAGTGACAACAGTATGGCAGTTTTCCCAAATCTCCACTCAGGAGATACCCCTCTCTCTTCCTCTCGCTCATGACCTATTTAACCCAAAGCAACCTTTTCCTTGTGTTCTGCCACCTTCCATTGCCCTGTGGAAAATCCCACATGTGGGCGTTTTGATGTGTCAAGCAGCACACTGTCATGCCATCAGTTCCTCAGTGAATCATTTGCCTGAAGCTGCAAAGGCCTGAAATGACCAGCATGAAAGAGTTTAGTAAATATAATAATGATTCTGCAACCTCTAATGATGTTGTAGATGTACAGTTTTTCTTCTCTGAGCAGTTTTCTCAAAATTCTACAACTTTCTATGATTTATTATATATTTCATCTATCTATCCATGCTCTAGCTGCTTTCAGGCTTTCAGGGAGCCTGGAACCCATCCCAGGGAAGACGAGGTACGGGGCTACGGTCATTCTTGATTGAGATGGAGTGCTCACACATAACCATAACACACACACAAACACACACACACATGCCTGTACTCATATTTTTGTGGGGACCCTCAATTCATTTGTATGTGGGTAACCCTAATCCCAACAATGATAACTGTAATCCCTACCTGGCCCTAACCTTACGCATAAGAAATCTATCAAAATACTTTTGATATTTTTATAATTTTTTATTGCAGTCATAGATTTTTATAAAATTGGATTTCCCCTTGTGGGGACTGAAAAACATGGTTCCCACAAAGTAAAAATAATGGGTTTGGTCCCCACAATGTAATGTACTGTATTAATGGGCCACACAAAGGCACTATGGGCAATTTAGATTGACCAGTTCACCATAGGGCTGGCCCGCCCTATAGGCCACATAAGCAACTGCCTAGGGTGCCATTTGACTTGGGGGAACAAAAGAGCAAGTGAAAAAAATATGAAGAAATACCTCTGTTTGCACTCTGTGGCATTACAGTCATTTACACTAGTTTTAATGTTGTACTCCTTTTTTTTGTAAAATACATAAAGACTAGCTAGTTAGCAGCCAAACACCTTGTGCTACTGAAATGCTATTAATATAAGTGAATTGACAAATCTTTTTAGGGGGGCAGAACACCCAGGGACAGCCCAGGTCTACCTTGCTGCATAGTCTTTGACTGGGGAGTGGAAGTGATGAAACCTACATGAACATGTAAACTGCACACACAGATCCAGGGTCAGGATAGAAACCCACTACCTTCTGTGGTAAACTTTTCCTGAACACAGAAGAAAGGTGCGAATGAGAATGCAGCAGGTGGGCTCAAATGGAGCAGGTGGGCTCAAATGGAGCAGGTAACATCATTAGGAATTTGGGGTCTTAATGAGTTTGTTTATGAGAGAGGGAAAGGAGACGGCTGGACCAGTGAAGCTGATGCTTGGTAAGCCAGACTGCTTTTCAGATAAAATGGATGTTTAGGATGGTGCCACTGTAACAGCAGCAGACTCAGTGTACATAAAACACATTTCATCCATCGGATGGTGAAGACCATCAGAAGACCAGGAGAGAAGAACCTTTTTCTTAAAATACTTGGTTTCTCAGCACTGTTTCCCATGGATAACATGAGTCATTGCAACCTAAAGATGAAACAAGCCTCTTTAACTGACGTTTCTAAGATTTTTCTTCTTGTTTCTGAAAATCTTATTCACTTCTGGGTTTAATTTTTTTTCAGTGGGTTTTGCAGAAATCTTACAGTATCTCTACTCCAGGACAACTTGAAATGAGATGTAAGAAAAACTGTAAGTCCTCAGCTGCTTATTCTCATCACCGTGATTGATGACTGTACTCTGGACTCCAGGACTCTGATCTGAAATGCCATAATTAGGAAGTTGAGGTCACAATAGAGGATGTGTGTGTCTCTCTTGCCAATTGCCCCACAGCATCATGCATGGCACAAGGTGATGGCACTACCATGCCCTTCATCGGCCAACCACCTCCTTCACCTTCCCCATTCTCTCGTTTCTCTGGCTGTGGCCCCTTGCGCATGGAATATTCCGGCACAGGGGCCTCATTATGGCTCAATCCAACCTCGGCGAGTGTGCAAACAGATTAGCTGCTTAAGACGCTCCCAATCCCCTCTCCCGCTATCAGTGCCCAGCACACCCCTCAGATAGGAGCTGGGCTCAGGGCTTATTTCACTCTGACTCATTCCACTGCTCGCTCTTCCAGAATGTGCCTGTGGCGAGGGTGTGTGTCACGGCTGCATCTAATACAATTAAACGTCATTCACGGAAGGCACTGGCTTATTTCCTCACAGGCTGGCGAGAGGGACAGCGTTACTATACAAATAAACCCCAAGCCTCTTTCACATTAACATAGGTTATTTTTCTTCATGCCCTGGTTAGTCTTTATATATTTCAATGCATCCAAATCCTGGTGGTACCATCCCTGTTTGAAATGTACAAGAAATAAAGAATGACTATACAAAATAGAAGAAAAGCTAGTCAAAGGAAAATGAAGTGGACCAGACAGTTTCTTATCCACATAAGCAGGGTGCCAACTCCCAGGTCCTCATCTTCTCCATGGAGATTAACCTGGAAGACAGGCACATTAGGGGCTACCAGAAGCCAGTCACGCAGGAAACAATCCTTGGAGAACATCAAGGCTCTTCATCCATCACTAATTACATATTTATATATTTGTTATATCCTAGTTGTACATTACATGGAAATCTCGAGGCTTAGTGATGTCAAAACAACTGAAACTAATGTTGCTTGAAGCTACAAAGGAATTCCACCATAAAAGACTAGGAAGCTGTACAATCAGAAAGCATCTGTGCTATGGCTGCACTCCCGAGATGGTTGGACAAATCAGGAGATTCATAAATCCCTATGACCCATAATTCACACGATGTTCTGCAACCGCTCATTGGCCATTTTGAGAATCTATCTGTTGAGACCTGCCTGTTGGCAAATGGTACTTCATCACTAGAAATGTTTAGCATTCACGTGCTTGCCTGTTAAGTGAAACTTCAGTTGTCAAAGTGCCTGATTGGAATAGTGACTAATCATCATTCACAGCTGCTAGAAACAGTACAAGGGAAACTACCACATTGTTTTCAAGAGAAACTATCCATGCTCCACTAGCATGTGCAATTCTGCATTTGACCCCTCGTTTCCAAAAATGCAACATGATTTTACCCTGATGCCATACCTCATGTTTCAGTGCCACTGCAGACAGAGGAGAGTGCTATGGTTGACGGTTCTGATCTACAGAGTAGAGGAAGCGGCGCACGCTTGGGCAGCTCCAGGTGTCCTTGCGCTGAAAACACCCCCCTAATCCCCCCTCCCTGCTCTCTGGATGTGTGCTTGTCCAGACACAGGTACGGTAATTAAACCCCCGACTGAGCACAAAATGCCTCACCTGCTATCAGCGGTGACCCTGAAGGGACATATGGTGGGTGGGTGTAGCGGGTGGTGGCTGTGCGCACAGGTGAGTCGACAGGTGCCAGGCGAACCTGCTATGCAGTCAGCCAGCTTAGCCACTTTCACCCAGCTTTATAAGTGTTTGCTGTTTTTGTTTGATAAGGTATCCTTTATTGATCCCGGGGGGGATTCATTAAAGTTGACACCTGGTGTTTCCTAACCGAGCATCAAACCCTGGCCACAGTGGTGAGAGCACTAAATGCGTGTGCAGGTTTACATATATTCAATAATCCTTTTCATCTGTAAATATTCCAGACATTTTGAAGAATGCTTTCTTAAACTCCTGTCACGAGCATAACACATATAACAGATAAGGTCTTAAATGCTTCAGCATGAATTAAAAGGGGAAAGTATAGCAGAAGACTGCATTTACAAAGAGGTTTATTCAGAATCTTAAATAAGGTCTTATTAGCATATTTTAATAGTAAGCTATGTTATTTGCATAATGAGTCTTCCGCCCATAAAGCACACAGCTATAGATGATGAATTATTCATTCATTTGGGACAGTAACCTAGCATAACATACATCTCTTAATTATAGTTCATTGAATGACTGGAGCTGTTCTTTTGTTCTGTCTACAGCTTGCTGGGCTGCAAATATACGATTTTCAATCCAGTTAGAGATGTTCACTGAAATTGATCAGCTGAATTTCATACTTGAAGTCAAAAGAAAGAAGTAAGAATAGTACCAGAATCTATGGCGTTTTTTTTTTTTTTTTTTGTTCTTTGGGCGAGTAATAAAATTAACAATTTTTGTGTTTTATGTCTTTACATCTGGATAACGGTTGGATAACAGCTGGATAACGGCTGGTGACTGGAGGTTTCAGAAAATTCCCTGTAAGAACTTCAGGATTATGTAGATCGCACTTCACCTTCTTATAGCACCTAGGAATTATGGGAAACTGAGAAGTAGAATCCAGACGGCTCCCTCTCTTTGAAAGTTGCAAGAATGTTACAAAATTCAAAAACACACTGATTGAACACATTGATTAAAAATGAGCGTTTGAAAAGTTTTTGTTTCACTTCATGATTATAAGCATAAACTAAAATTACTGTACTGTGACTGAGAAGCAATAAATTTGTTACCAGACATTCTGTGAGAAATTGGGTTAATTTGCATAATAATACATTACTTTGGATTTCATTTATTTTAATAATCTTGCCTGAGGTTTCATATCCAGCATTCTCATGGTCATGTGCCACAGTGTTCCATCACCTTAATATACATCAATATTTCCATTAAGGCTCCAAAGTTAAGGCGCAGTGTTTTAAATATTACATATGCCTAATCATTTGTGTAATAAAACACAAGGAGTTGTAGCTGAATACAGACACACATGCATATATATAGAAGCCCCTTCACATAATAGGTCTTACATAGGGAATGTAAAATACAGACAGGTAAAATATCTTCTTAGAGCTGAATTTTTTAATTCTGTATATCCATTTGAATATCAACAAAATGTTTTTACTCAAAAAATTCCCAGTTCTTAATGGATGATCATACAGAATGTTCAGTTAACTTCAAATATTTTTTGGTCTCCTTTTCATCTTTTACTGGAAAAAATGTCAGCACCATACAGTCTATCTTTAATATAATGCTTAGCAAATCTGATACAAAAAGAAGAAGACATTGAGAGAATTTGTATTTGTTTTGTTTTTAATTACACAGATAGATAGTTTAACACAGACATCAACCTGAAGTCAAATTATTTTACAGTGTCACATGTCCAACACGACGCACATTTAGTAAGGGAATTAGCAAAAAGGGTAAAGCATGCAATAAACCAAGCTGAAATCAGAAGTGAAGTCTCCTGGCATACTTCACTTTTTAATCTAGAAACGGATCACAGGTACCAAGAAAGAAGGAACAGAAAACATCAACCATCCCATGTGTGTAATCATGTGTTGAAGTACAAAAAAGCTTTACATGTCAGATCAGGCCCTTTCTGGACTTCCAGTACTTCTGGGAAATATAACATCTCTACAAGGACATGGAGAGACACAGCTGCATCCAATTGACTACAGACAGTTCTGCATCTTTTCAACATTGTTGGGCTCACTGTACACGCTAATTGGACCATTAAGGCTAAACCCTTAGAATAGTAGCCAATGCATTTTTCACATGAGACGGAAAAATAATAGCATATGTTTTCTTTGTAAATCAAACTCCAAAGAGGCACAGCTATTTGCAGAAGAGTGTCAGACCACATGCATGTCAAATATATTTAGTCTTCATGTGAACAAAGTCTTTTTCATTGTAATAATCTGAATCAACTGGAAAGATCTGTAACCTTATGAGTCATTTATAAAAGACATAAGTGAGCTGAAATAAACCTCTGATACTGTTTTTGTAGACAGACTAGCCTTCATTGTTGAGGACCAGCACTGACTCCTTTTGGACATGAACGAGCTTTCAGCATGTCACAGCCTAGTGGCTCACGGTCCAAAGTTTTTGCTCCCCCTTCTGTGTGAATTTGCCAAATGATCCAAAGCCTTGCTCCGTGGAGACATCACAGACCAGCACTTGTGGAAAAAAACCCTGATAGCTACATGCTCATATGTGGCCAAAATATCAACAAATCAGTGGAGTGAATAGCATTAAACACATAAAGAACAGAATTCATTGTGATTGTGATTAGTATGGAGCACACCTTTGACAATTACACCCACCCAAACAGATTGTGGTGCAATGTAGGAGTGCCAGAAAAGTTAATCCTCCAAACCCCACCGTAAGATTCTGCAATACATCAACTGATGTACGATAAAAACTGCAGCCTCTCAACATGCTTTGAATTCCTGTAAAAAGTTTCACAAACATATGTAAAGGAGTCTTGGTTTTACAGTACAGGACACCAGCTGTGATGCTCCAGGTCAGGAAATATGATTTGCAGACAGAAGCAGTATTTTGGTTTCTTAAAAAAAAAATGAAAAAAGCTAAGCTCACGGATACATATGGACTAAGCGTGCTTTGATCACAAAAGTCTATCTCACACACTTTGGTTTTCAAATTCAGTTGGTTTTGGACTGTTTCCACCGACCTGTCCATAGCATATAAAACTGGGCTGTTTACTGGCTGGTCATACAGCTTTGTGTAATAGCTTTGGTCAAAATTTATGCATTAACTTAACTTGCAAGCTTCTAAATCCACTTGTCTAACCTCTAACCCCTACACACCAGAAAGCACAGGCCTTTAAACAGTTAGCTTAATTTCCAACTCAGACAAATAAAGCCTTGTATTTATTATATTTTCTTTGTTGTGTTTCTTCAGTGCAGTCTAAGCAAGACCTTGAAAAGTTACAGGCTTTCTTCTACCAAACACCAAACTTGATCTTAACAAGCATTATATTGGAAAGTAAAGAATTTTCCAAATCAATATTTCAAGTGCCTTTACATTATTAGCATGCAGATTGACACTGCAAATCAATCAGTTCTCCCTCAATGTTTTCTTAATAGATTAGGAATATACACTGCATATGAGCATATATGCATGTAAGAACAGGGAAGTAAATTAATGTGTTTTTACCACTTTTCATGTTATGTTGAATGGCTACCAACTCACATTCATTTTAGGGGGTGAATTCAGCTTCAAAGAGGGCAGGGCCTCTGTGGAAGAGGTAATATGGGGGAGGAGCCTATCATGAGTAAACACTAGCTGAACAAAACACAGGTAATGCAATTAGGATCCATATATAATGCACATAAAAAGATGCAGAGTACCTTGCAGTTAATCACATTTTAAATATCATATATCATATATTAATCTGAATAATGGAATATGAAAATAGACAATTTACATATGTAATGCGATAAATGGTAAGAAAAGCTATTAACACTAACATACCCAAAAAATCCTATTCTGCTGTTCAGTCCCAACCAGAATGGCACAGAACGTGGAAAATAGCTGGGGAGACAAAGAGCTTCAATGTTTGGTCCATATCAGAGGTAGGCAGCCCATTCAGGTAAAACAGATGGAGAACTTCCTGTTCTTTCTGACAAGACTTTTCTAATTGTACAGGATTCATTACAAAGATTAACAGGGCAGTGGGTCCACAATCAGAGCATGAAAACAGACAGGAGTGACACGATGTGTAGGTTTTATTATGCATGACTGTTGAAATGAGAGGCCTGGCGTTAAAAGTAATTGTTTCTAGGAGTGGGGAAACATCAGACTACTACTGTGAGTGGTTGGATGCCTTTATTGGAAAGGTTCTCTAATGCCCCTCCATCATTCGGGACGTTTATCAGAAGCAGCATTCTGTGATGTCCAGACAACATAACATATCGGTGTTTGTACTTTGTAAGTAGGAGACACTGATTTGATTGACAGATAAGCCAGGGTAGCTCCTCCTTTTCCCGGTAGGTGGCAGAGTCCTACACAACTCTACACCACCAGCTTAGCTCATGAAATATCAAGCTGTTCTTCCATTATTCTGAATGTGACATTAAGTCAGTGGTGGATGAACACGCCTCACTACAGTGCGGGAGCCCGGGTGAGTACAGATACTAATGTACAGAAATGATTTCTCAGATGCACGTCACTGTTCATGGCACTGGAGTGACATGGGGCATCTGTAAATGGGTATAGCCTCATAATAATCTCTGTAAAGCGATTCCACAACAGGGCTTGTCCCTAACCCCACCCCACCCCCCACCGC
>JAODUD010000019.1:2445312-2459199 GCA_026784285.1 Stomatorhinus walkeri | reverse complement strand
CATTCCAAACCGTGCATTACTGAGAAAAATGACTCAGGTCTCACTTATTCCCTCATGGCCCAGCGTAGACTAACGGCCTCTTAAATGACCTAAAAAATCATCAGGCTCCTAAAACAGCATCGGCCGCTAGCATGCGCGTTTGTTTACACATAACCATGGTTTCGTTTTGCAGCTGGGAAAATGATGTAATTAAAGGTGCTTTTGTTATATTTAGGATGTGGCGTATCCAGAACAAAGGAGTTTTGCCTTAACAAATTACATGTAAATGAAGAGGTACACTTCAGAATGAAATTTAACTCTGTCGCTCTCTTTCTTTGTGATTGTGCCTTGCCCGTTGCAGTAGATAGTTACTTCCAATGCTGACCTCACTCAGAGTTCCGGAATATGTTCTCCGTGCTGAGATTTTGAAGTTGCGGTAGTTGCCATGGCAGGTGAAATGACACGGCTCAGTGTTGCTATATAGGGAAGAAACCAGTCGGGTACCCGCCACTAGACCGCTGTCTGTAAACAAAGCTCTCGCACTAGAGCGCACACAGTGGATACGGCCACAGCGGACCACCAGCTGACATGCGGTCACACCCACACAGTACACCTGCCACCTGCAGCCACGCAGACGTCGCTGCAAACTGCCACCGCTCTCACCCATGGGCGTTTACACAGCCATCTGATTTGCATGCGGCAAGGAAAGAAACAACCAGATAAAGGCAGGACATCTGCAGATGCTAAATCCCAAGGTAATAGTGCAGAAGTACAGCGGGTGACTTCAGTGTCAGCTACACGCAACTATGGCCAAATTAACCACCTGCACTGCAGCCTGGCAACAAGATGCGGTTTAGCTTATGACTCAGCCTGCAAAGTACACTGCACTTCGCAGTATTCATGCATTCACCCTAAACCTTAAAATTATTCGTGAAAATGATTCACGTCTCACGTGTTGGACAGCTGACAAATACAAAGTTTCCTGGGATAACTGGGACTTACTAGTGTTAGGCGTGAAAGAGGCACTGCGATTGGTGGCCTGGTTCACTGCGGGGGGAGGGGGTGGCATGGTGGGCGGAGTCGATCTCGGTTGGGTTTTGACATCAGCAGGTGAATCTGGCATCGTTCCAACCTTCTGTTTTTTGTCACCTAAAAAAAATGGAAAAAAAGGGACCAGGTAAGCAAGGAAGTGAAGAGGCACAGTGCAGAGATCACCAAAATTATGAAGTGAAGAGGCACAGTGCAGAGGTCACCAAAATTATGAAGTGAAGAGGCACAGTGCAGAGGTCACCAAAATTATGAAGTGAAGAGGCACAGTGCAGAGGTCACCAAAATTATTAAGTGAAGAGGCACAGTGCAGAGGTCACCAAAATCATAGTGCATCACAGGGCCCTGAAAACAAAGGACACACATTCCCCACAACCTGTTCATTTATTATCTTTGTCACTGACTCTTACCACCTTATAAAGAATAGATTATTAAGGATTTTCACCATAAACAGCTGGAGCACTGATACACAGAATCAATACACTGGATTGACTGAATTGTAGCACCTTTATGCAGGTCTACAGCTGTCATGGGGGAAGCAGTCTCAGGTGAGAGGCAGAGCGACCTGGTAAATACAATGTCAGTCCTCCTGGAAGTGTCCAGTAACACCTGCTGTCCTGCTCAGCAGCTGCTCTGCCTGGCACTCGCAGTAGCCCTTCCCACCCATCCCACAACCCCCCCACACACACACACACAGAAACACACACAGAAGATGACTCGGTGTGGCAATGTCCGTTACACCAGCCCAAACACGGCAAGCTCTGCCCTGGCCATACTCAGGTGGCCTCGTCCCTCCCAGAGCTCAAAGGCTGAGGGTCACACCAGCACTGCAACAGGGCACAACTTGCAGGGACGCACTTCATGCGATGCCCCTTCTCATGTCTGCTGTACATGCATGTGCACTTACAAAAATCAAGGCTCGGGGCAAAAACTTCTTTGTAAAGAATCTTTTCAAATCAGACATGCAGTTAGCCTATATTACAGAATATTCTCAGGTGTGTATATAGTACATACAGTACAATATAATAATATTACACTGGCTAAAACTATCAACAGGAAACAACGATTTGCAAGTAAAATCAAATAGAATCAGTTTGCAGAGTGTCAGTATTACATGTAAACATGGAGCCTGTACCCGGATGACTTTTCCTCTGCCAACAGGTGCGATTTATACTACTGCCTGTTCTTCTGAGTGAAGCACCATTTCAGTCTGTATATCCCAAAATTTGGTATCTGTTCTTTAGCAGAAAAACATGGATGATATGCAGAATAAGACAGACCAGTTCATGCTGGCGCATACTCAACTGGAGTTTGCTGAACTTTTCACTCACACTTACTCAAGGGCTTCAGAAGAAACACTGCTGATCTTCAAAGGAAGACAACAACAGCCTTCTGTGTGGCACCTTCTCCCTCCCCTTTGTATCTTTAGAACATCCCTCCAGCACTTTATCTGACACCTCTACTGCTGCCACAGTCAAGTACTGAACAAAAATAACCAAGAGCGCCGAGCAGCTGCTAAAGTCCAAATACCCATGTCACAGACCCTCGAGCTAGAATGGGGCAGCTGCAGGAGGCCGTCAAGAGTAAAGGGTTCGAGCAGCCCTGGCATGGAGCCAGCATAGAGGTGAGGGGAGGTCAGCAGACCACGAGAAGCAAAGAGAGCTCCTTTCTGAGATGACCAGAGTGTGAGGAACAACGAAAGTTTCTGTCTGAGGTGAGCAGAATGTTCAGCGCAATGAGAGCTTCTCCTTGACATGACCAGAAACATCTCTCTGCAGTAAGCAGAGTCTGAAGGGCAACAAGAACCAAAAACTCCTCTCTGAGTTTACCAGAGCTCTTTTCTGAGGTGATCAAAGTGTGAGTACCCATGACAGCTCATCCCTTCTTAATGCTATGTCGTTTGTAAGTTCTGTCTTTTAACATAGAACTTACAAACAACGTAGGGTTAAGAAGGCTTTGAGAAACTCACGCCAAAATATGAGGAACAATGACGTGTTCTCTCTAAGCTTCCCCGTGCATGAAAAACAACAAAGGCTCCCCTCTGAGGTAACCAGAGGCTGAGGAGCAATGAGATCTCCTTTCTGAGGTCACTGGGTTCAACCTGACTGCAAGATACGCCTGACGTGGTGCTGGTAAGAACAGGGCCTCACAATGACACGACCACAAAATGCAAAGTTAACAATTGAGCAAGTCTCACGTCAATCAGGTCTAGCCCTCACAAGCCTGCCCTTTCATTTAGTTCACTTTTTAGCCTTTTCAGTGCCAGTGAGGGCTCTGCACATGCACACTATACACACACTTCACATGCTCTGTGGTTGGCAGGAGGTCCTTCTTTCATTCACTCGTTCCCTTAAGCCACTGGCTGCCCCATTTCTCATAATGAGGCATAAAGCTTAAAACAAAGACGGTGAATGACCTCAGAGACAGTTATTAATTAATAACACCCACGCAGAGGCCCGAACTGAGACTGCCATCATGTGACACATTTCTCATTCACACTTTTCTTCTAATTTGTAGCGACGTCCAGCTATTAAGGGGTGATGTGAAGTTTCACATCTGCCGTTCGGGAGGAATATTCGCAAACAACATCGGGGTCCAATCGCTTGGCACCTTGGCCTCACCCGGCTGACCTAGCTGGGAGACACGTGTCCCATTGGAGGTTGTCGTCCACGCAGGAAAGATGGGGCGCTTTGACAGGAAGGGCCGGCGAAGAGCAAGAGCATTCTGAGTGACAGCCACCTGCCGGGGATTACGAGTGGCTTTCTAATCAGACTCGGCGGAAGGACGGCCTAGGACACGGCTCTGGGCTTTTTCACTCTAATACATTACAGCGTCCACGGCATCCACACGCCATCTGGAACCATCTGTGCTCCCATTGTCCTGAAGGACAGGAAGCCCTGTGCCGAGAGGGGGAGAGTTTGGCCCAAAAGACGCGGAGGCCAGCTGGGCTCCATTCCCAGAGCCCAGCAGCGAACCAGCGTATAAAGACAACCATCCAGGATGTGTCCATGTGTGTCCTGGAGGATGTGACCGCCCATAATCTAATTAGGAAGCTCCCTTTTCCCACGCGGACACCATTTGTGGCGATTTTGCCTCTGCGATGCTCCAGCCTTCACAGATACTGTCTTAAAGGGAGGATTTTCTGCTGAGAAAAACTGTGCGAGTTCTTAATGTGATCTATTCTCATCGTAAGGGGGGAGAGCAGCGGTGCAGTATTTTTTTTGTTTCCTTTTTCATCCGATCTGCAGTAACGCAGGCCCCCATCTTCAGTGGTATCCAGGCGCATGCTGTGCTGCATCTCGGCCACACCGGCAGGTGATGGCTTCCGAATGCGCCGGCCCGACACGGGGCATTGGTTCATTCCTCCTCTCCGGCATCTTTTTAAGCTCCTCTCTCCGTCTTTCCAGATGGGATCTTTGTTCCGCCAGGATACCCCCCCACCCCCCACAGTATCTCTCCCTCTCTGTCTCCCTCTAATTCTCCCAGTCTCCAAGAATGCTGTTGTTTTTAATTTGGCCCAGCTGTTCTGGCTCACTGCCTGTCAGCATGACTGCCCACATCTGCTTCCCATCAGCCTGCTGAGGAGTCCACACAAACAGGGTCCTCACATCAAAACATGGGGATTAGAGGTTCCCCGCCTCTGCCATGCGCACCCGCTCCCCGTACCGTCCTCCAGGTTGCCCACCGCCTGACCCCACCAGTCGCCAGCCAAATCAGACAGGGCTGGAAGAGCGCATGACCTCCGACCTCTGAGGTGTGAGGAGAGAAAACGTGACGGCTCCGACAATCCTCATAAATCAACAAGGTCCGCTGGAAATTACAGACCGCCAGAACTCAGCAGATCCCACTAAATGTTATGCTGTCTGTCTGTCTGACTCGTGCCTAAACCAGCCATCCGATCATCCTCAGCTGTCTAAACATAGAATTTCATTAACAAATGACAGGCATTTAGAAAATATTTACGGAAATGTGGCCCTTTCAATATGACAATATAATACGTAATATCCATGTAGGAGGACAGATCCCAGCTGCAGAAGTGTGATCCTACACAAGTTTTTAACTCCCTGTCACCATAAAATATGGCAGGACTGCACTTGTAATTACTGACTCTCCGAAACCTTCGGGGTATCCCACCGATGTGATTCCAAAAGGAGAGAGAGTAACTAGGGTCCAGAATGAAGCATCACAGACGGGATTCAGGTGTAAAACCCTGGTGATGTAAGATTTTCTCTGCAATTCAATTTCACACAGATTTTATTTCCATTATTATATGCAATGGCTTTGAGGACTAGCAGAAAAATCAGAGCAAATAGAAGCTGACAGTATTGACGATGGAGCGCAGATGCACTCTTGCCGACATTATCGGGTGAAAGTTTGTTCATCCCCCACGAGGAATGAAACCCTGCAGGCTGATCCTTAATAAAAGAGGGAACTTTTGACCTCCTCTACTGAAAAAGAGAGGACACACACACACACACATACGTGTGTGAACCATAGTAACAGACACCAGCACATGGCAGCCATGGGGCAGATGGGCTGGTCAGTCGCTCATATTTGGGTGGCAGTAATGGGGGGGGTCTAGTTTAATGAGCGCATTAGGGCATGACTGGCACGACTGGGTGCTGATGGGAAAATGGGGCAATAGTGACTGAGAGAGTATGGGGGATGGCCAAGGTAACCTGCAGAGGAGAGGGAGGGGGGGAGGGACGTCTATGTCCCGCACTACAGAAAGTTTCACCTTTGACAAATTATGATCTTCTGCCCTCATTTCTGGGACCAAAACTGTGACTCTGAATTAAACATGGTCGTGCCTCTCTAGTCTGCCTCTCTGCATAAAAACTACCACTGTTAAAGGATCATTCATTCATTCATTTATTCATTCATTTGCTCATTCCTTCACTCATTCATGCATCTGCCGTACCTAAACATGCCCTATAATAACTGATGTGTTTCTTGGGATTAGAATACACAAACTCCACACACACACACAGAGCATCTAGGCATTCAAGCCCCCAGTCCTGAAGGCGTGAGTTTGTAGGGTTACTCTCCATGCCGTAATCATTTCTTAAAGAGTTTCTCCTGAAAAGCAAGGTAGTGTAAAAGCTCATAGCCGAGTCTCAGACCGCAGCACGCAGCTGGCAAGGATACATCAAATGGCAGACACATCCGAGTGAGTCTGCATTAAGGAGAACACTCTCAGGTGCAAACGCTTAATGAGACTTTAAGAAGTGCATGCTCAGCTGTTCCGAATGTGGGGCGATGTGCTTTCGGCCACTTGGTTAGATTTGCCGGTATCTTTTTCCAGATGTGACGGAGTGGGGCTCTACCATTACTGTAAGCTAATAAGTTTAGCATAGCAGTTCATTAAGACATGGAATTACAGCCACAGATCCTGACCCATTTAGAATGAGACACTCATCTGACTTATTTATCCCAAGAATGTTACCTGTTATACAGCTAGTGCAATAGAGGCAGGCATCTTTTTCAACAATTTAACAATTGATTCTTCCTGGGACTTAAACTAGCAACCTCCAGGGTAAGTCCTACAAAGTACACACTTTCAGGCATTTACATTTACTATCCCCCACTTTTTGATAATTTCCCTGTAATATTAAGACCATTGGTGAGGTGGGCCCAAAGGGTGGAGTTTCCCCCTTGCATAGAGCATATACCTAAATATGATTGGCTGTCACCCACACCACCTGGGGCCGTCTGTGCCTCTAGCATGGGCCTGTCACTGGCACATCTGCCACCAGCTCCGGGGACAGGTGGGAGCGCCGTCACACTGCTCGCTCCTTCTGAGGCTCCGGCATGGAGCGACACACTCACTGCTGCCATCTCAGGGGTGTACCTCAGGGTGCCATCCAATAAGAACTAACTTTGAAAGAAAGTTTTTTTTTTAATCTGGGTGACATGTATACGACTGAAAATAAAGAAGATGCTGCATTTTTTGCATGGCGGTTCTGTGAAAATACACCGGTAGGCACATCGTGAGCAGTATTATATGACAAAAGAGCCATATCATGCAGTCCACTGAGGTACCTGTACCAAAAATTACCCATGGTGCAATCTGTTTATCTTCCATGCACTTACACAAATAACCCCCCCCCCCCAAAAAAAAACACCTGCAACTCTGCTGTACCCCCAATTAGATCATCAGGCTTTTAATTACTCTGTTAATTGCAAACAGGCAGAGCGAGTGCCGGCTTGGGAATTGAGAGCGGGGGCCCTCCGGGGGACCCACGTCGATGAGAAGCCGACAAACAAACAGGAGAGCGTGCCAGCGGCAGCAGGGCCCAGACGGCTGAAGATGGAGGGGGGGCTGACCGCACCAGCGCACACCGTCTGCCGGAGCGCCTTCCAGCATCGCTTCCTGTCAGACGGCACCATTAGCTGCCCCTCGGAGCAGCGGCAGCGGAGAGGAAACATGCTGGGGGCCTCGGTCCATCTGGATGAGGCTCTGCTATCGCTGACAGGGGGGGTGGTACAAGCAAGCATCCCCAAAGCATGGCATGACACATCGGACCACACAAACATCTCCCCACATGCCACACGCCATGCCTGGGCAGCCCTGAACCAGGAGTGTTTTTTCCCAGAATGCTCAGCTTTCACCCAGCTTTGTTCAGCCTCAGATTATCCATGTGGTCCACTCCCACGGTCCTCGTGCCTTCGCTCCCCACCTCCCAGATGTTCCCCTCGCTCTCTCTCTCTCTCTCTCTCCTCTCTGCAGGAGGAGCTGCTGTGTTTGGATGAGGAGGCGTCTCCGGGAAACGGCCGCCGGGCCCTGCTTCCTGCGTGACAGGTGTGCGTCGGCTGCCTGACAGCTGTTGCTGCCTCCGCTTCTTGCCGCCGGCCAGGCCGGGGCCACCTGCAGCCCGGCATTGCGCTTGTTTGCGCTCAAGCCTGACGTCACCCACGCCCGCAGGTTTATAACTTGTGAAGAGCCAGACCCGACTTGCAAACCTCCAAACTCCCGGCCTGAACTCCGGGCTCCACTCGACTCCTTTCCTCCTATTTCTTTGCCCCTCAATAGCCACATTGATCACTTACAATTGTCTCATAATCATCTACTCCTACAATTCATAGCTTGTCGATGCTTCTCCATATCGCATTTTTTGCTAATCAAGGAGTGTCACGCAGCCGAAAGCAGGGTTTAATTCTTCCTCCTAATCGCTGCCATTCAGCATGGTGTTCTTTACAAGTTAATTCAATCAAGGCCACATCATGGCTTTTGAT
Organism: Stomatorhinus walkeri; assembly: GCA_026784285.1. Classification (NCBI taxonomy): domain Eukaryota; kingdom Metazoa; phylum Chordata; class Actinopteri; order Osteoglossiformes; family Mormyridae; genus Stomatorhinus; species Stomatorhinus walkeri. The sequence continues at coordinate 2,450,937 of JAODUD010000019.1, read as the reverse complement.
AATTGCAAAAGTGGCTCCTTCTGCCTAGTGAGTCATGGGCCTGTCTCTCCTCATCTCCTTACCCAAAGGTACTCCCCCACCCCACCCTGCCTGCCTCTGCCCTCCAGAGTGAGTCATGTGACAAGTTAAACAGGGAAGCCTGACAGGTTTCCCCTGCAGAGCCTGCAATCCAAAGCTAAATAAATAAATAAGAGGCACCCCCCAGCGCCCAGGTTTTTTAATGCTGAAAGCCACTATCAGTGTGAGTCCTACTTTTTTTTTATTTCCCAAAATACAGAGGGAGCAATCACACAGGTAGCTGGATGATTGGCAGAATAATGATTTTTAATGGCTACTAATTGCTGATTGTAATTATGAATAAATTGTAAGTAAATAGTCATTAAGATGACCTAATGCTGTTTACACAGTGGGTTAATATGTAGATCAAAATGGAAATGACACACCCCAGGGGATAAGACAGTTGACTGGTGTTTTCACTTCCTTCTGTCAACATATTGCAAAAATATACCGTCTGTTTAAACGTCTTACGGTCCAAGGTCAAAACAAATACAGACTGTTTGTATTTTCAAAGAGTATATATATTTCTAAGATATTTCAATGGCATTACAAACCTTTTTGCAAAAGGTAAAGCCACATTCCCATATGACTTTTTACACAATACATTTCTTATACAATATATGTATTGCAGCTTGGGACATAGAATTTGCGGTAAACTACGCCTGGGCCGGATGCTGAGGTCTTTATGAGTCGTTAGGGTTGCGTCCCTTATGGTCTGCTTGGCCAAGAGCACTGGAACAGTCTGCAGAAAGCACTCTGTTTCCAGAAGATAACGGCCTTTAATTTCCACAAATAGGTTGCAAAATCACACCCCCCCCCCTTACCGCCTGTGGACCTCTTATTCTGCCTAAAGCCTTTTAGATACCTTTAACCACATTGTGAGCAGGACAGCTCTGCTTCCTAATTCGGGATTCACCTGTCCGAGGCGGAGCTTCTCTCCGCGATATCCAGCCTGCCAGAGATCAGAGTGGCCAGAAAGACGATTCCGGAAGCAGGTGAAGGTGCAGAGAAACTCATTGTATCAGGGTGAAAAGTAATGATGAGAACTTTTCCAGGATTAAAAATATCCCTCACGACAGATTACACAAATACTGTATGTGTCGCTGATTCTCCGACTGTGGCCCATATGAGACGACACTGCCAGTGCATTGAGTCTAATGGCTCTTAAGTATCCTGGTTTGTCTATAATGTAAACACTGACACACATGCATCTGTCTACATCTTACATTCGCTGTCAATTACACTCGTGTAAGATTTTAGGGAATCAATGTTCCTAATGTCAGTTTTTCTATTTTGTATTCAGACTGCATTTTTGTCTCTTATTGTCTGAGTAGTTGCACATTTTCAAAATCAAAGTTGTCTTGACCTTTACCAGATTATTTAAAAAGTAATGAAATTTCAGCAATAATGTTAAAATGATCTATCAGGGTTAAAATATTGGTCCAAATTTTCACCACATGCATAGAGATCACTAAAAACATTGATGTAATGCCATAAGAGATTTTAAGATAGACAAGAAAGCCAACAATGAGATATTCGTTGTGTATCACAGACAACTGCATGGGACCCCTGTGTTTATAATGTTGTATCTGTCTTTTTCTGATACAGTAAAGAGGATTAATTTAGATTCATTAGGACATATTTTCACCCAGGGCCCACGTGAAAGTGTATAGGAGCACCTGGAACACAAAATCCAAATCACTTTGTTTTTTTACAGAACAATTTTTAACTTCTTAATTGATGATAAACAAAAAAACTTTTTTTGTCACTTAAAAGTTTTCTTCTGTTCCAGAGTTTTTGTGGTTTAGGGTAAAAGATCATTTCCCAAATAAAATAGCGATGAGACGTCCCTAGTGTGTGCATGTGGGTAGGAGTGTGTGTGTGTGTGTGTGTGTCTGTCCAGGCTGCCGGCTCCCACACTTCAACCTCCATGTGTTTCGCATTTGTCCAGATGTTTAGAAGCTGCTTTCCCTGGCGTAATGACTATGTCACAGTAATGTTAAACACATGTGGTGGAAACTAGAGCCTGTCGCTCACAGTAAGCGGGGCAGACTTTGCCGCTATTTGGAGGTATAAACAGAAGGAAACCATAGCAATCTGTCCGCACTTGAACCCGGGCGTTTTTAGTTTCTGCCCTTCTGAAATTAGCTTTGGATCCGAAGTTGTTTCCGGAAGATAACATCTACCATTTTGAAAATGATATTGCACCATTTTGCCGCAGCAGAGATCATCGAATCCGGAGCATCACCAGTAGAAGCCCAGATGTGGGGGGGGGTTGTTACCGACCCCTTAAACAAAATAAACCTAAACGTCGTGGTGCACTTATCTCATTTTCCCTTTGCTACTTCCAGGTGCAGATCCAGGATCCGAAGCTTTACTGTACTTAAAAGTTTCAAGATTATCTCATTTAAGGTAACTGCCTCTGACAACCACCGCCACTGAATCGAAACGGCAGATATAAACCAGACCAGAAATCCAGGGCACCCTGATAGCTGAGTTCCTAATCTGCCCCAGTGCATTGCTGCGCAGTGAACGGCATGATGATGTCGCAGTAACCACAAGCACAAGGATGTCGACGAGGAGGTTGGCTCAGTCAGCTGTGTGTCCAGGTGTTGGCCTGCTACCCACCAGCTGACCCCCATGGCCACAGGTCTAACCCCCCCTCCCCCCTGTAGGCCACCATCTGCTCGCTCCGCACCATGTTCAGAAGGCAGCCAGTTTCGTCCGTAAGCAGCTGCCCTCGCAATCCCATAATTCAATCACCCGTGCTTGACCGCCGCTCTTCCCGCGGTGGGTCACGCTGCTGGGATCTCTTACCGGACTGGCTGAACCCTCAGCCACAACCTGAACACTGACAGCCTCAACACTGATTACCTCACACTCATGTCCTGTACCAGACTATGTCAAATTGTATTGTCCCCAATGCCTGCAAATTTCTGCTTTTGCCGTGAAAATCTTTTCCACTGCACTGTCCCTGATATTTTTAAACTAGTATTTTTACTTCCTCAAACCAATGAAATCAAGGTTGATTTTTTACATTTTTTGATAATCATTGAAGCGCTGGCAAACATTATTAACCGCCATAATGTACTCTTAATAAACAATTCTTTTTGCACTAAAACCTGGCACATAAAACTGACAAGTTAACTATCGCTGTCTTTTATTCACTTTGAGAGATTTGCATTATATTTACATGATACCTGATGTATGTGGTTATTGTTGTAATAGTATTTATTGTAAGCAACTCAATTTGTATTCGTGAGCTGTTTTTTTTTTTTTACTTATTTTGTGTTTATCGGGGACAGAATGACATGCAGAGTAAATTTTTCATGGTTACCAGAGTTACCATAAACTAATAAACAAAATAATATTTAAGTATTCCGCATCGTGCAGCACTGAACGTGTCCTGCAGGTCTCATCGGAAAGGTTCATTAGTAGGGCTCACTCTTTATGCCTGCACAATAGCACAGCATCCCGCCACTGGGATCCATCAGCTCTGGCACCGCGTCTCCGTCTCAAGCCTTTCGGGCTCCCTGTGTTTAAACACCGCGCTAGTCCCATCCACTGCAAAGCGGACTGAATAAACACGCGCCTTGAATAATAGATGGACTCCATGGGCACTTAAAGATAACGGAATACCAATCCAAAGATACCAGTCTTTGGGCGTAACGCACTGTGCCGATGAGCTACCTTGTATCCATTTTGCTTTCATCATCTTGTTCATAATTAATCGGTTTTGATTCTCTTTTTAACTAAGGCCAATTAAACAAATAATTCGTCTAATCGCCAAAATAGTCTATATATGTTTATTTTATTTTCTCCGCGTCCCATGAAATGTGCTGTAAACAATACGGTGGAAGAATGGAAGAAGGCAGGAAAATCGACTTTCTCAGTCAGTCTTTTTTTACAAAAGCCTTGCAAACGTTTTGACCCTCCTGACCCCCCTGGCATGTACACGGACCACAGCCCGCAATAAAATCGAGGGGAGCTATTTCACGAATTGAATTTCTGGCACAGTTAGCTCAGTGAGGGGGTTGATTATCGCGGAAAACCGGCTCTGAGAAGTTTACTGGCAGCTGTTCTTCACCTGTCAAGCGATGAGCTTCATTTGGCTTTACGGTAACTCGAATCCGGACACCACAGATCCTAAGGCTCACAACCATTGTATCATTGCATTTGCTTCACATTGCATTGCTCGCTGTTTTACTTAATACTATATAAAACACGTGCAACCCGACGCAGTTATTTTTTCCTATTATATTGCAGTTTCTTGTGTTGTGTTGTGTTTATTTGTTTGGAGAACATTTCCAGTTATACGAATAGCATACAATAAATCTGGCATCCAGTCCAATCGGCTCATGTTTGAAATGCGGAGTACGTTTGTTAATTTGTTTGAGTAACCAAATTCAAAACGATCGAGCGGATGGGAAAAACAAACCCCATAAAACCTCAGCTGTTGACTTCCTTTCTTTATAGTATTGAAAACGAAAAGATGCTAAATAAACGCGTTATGTGTTGTCAGTGACGAGAAACTGAAAGCTGACAAATCGGTAGAACAAAAATAATAAGGTAAAAAGGCAGGTTTGTCAGAACAGGGCGAAAAAGAAGGACACTAAAAGTCTAGCGATGCATTGAGACCGCATGACGGTGTAAGTATAGCGGCTGAGGCGTGGAAGATGAGCTTTGGAAGCAGAGTGAGATAATGGGGTTTGAACCTGCACAACCGTTGCCAACGTGAATTTTACTCCGTAAGTGAGTGACGTACGGGAATCATGACTGAATTACTGCTATGACTCATTGATTTTCATCAAATCGTTAAACTAGAATATAGTCAAAAAATAAGTACTACATTACTGATGATACAGTATCATTGGACGTAGATTATTTACATGAATTAGCAATTTTTGCTAATACAGTAGGCCTACATTCAACCTTGATTGTTACTATAATTAAACTTTTTGCATCTTAGATAGGCCTATACTATATTTTGTCTACAATTATAAACAAGGCTTCCCCACCACTGGTGTGACACGGATATCATCAACACAGAGTAGGGCTGCATCAGTGTAACTTGAACATACCTTGAAGATAATTAAAAAAATAAATCCATCTTTAAGCAAAAGACAGCACATTAGTATAAATAGACCGCCTACCTTAAAGAATACTGAATCATTAAATATAACTAAAGTTCATCTAAAAGAAGGTAAGAGTGATGGCGTTACATCAGGACACCATCAGCATTGGGTCCTCGAAAGCCTCCCTGCTGATCTTTACCTGTTGTTTTAAGTGACCTGTTTATTTGATTGTGAAAAGCACAGCATCGTAATTTTTATTTTGCCATCGGCTGCAAGGCCTTGAACTGAATTTATTTAAATGTAGGCTATTGTACCTACAAACGAAGACGAAATAGCTGTATTTACATCTCAGTTTAAATGGTCTTAAATGTCTCGCAATCCTTTCAACATTTGAATCACAAAGTGATTGTATATAAAACAATATTAAAATATAATAATGATAATAATAATGCTTATTATTATTATTATTATTATTATTATTATTATTATTATT
>JAODUD010000019.1:2432326-2445212 GCA_026784285.1 Stomatorhinus walkeri | reverse complement strand
TTATTATTATTATTATTATTATTATTATTATTATTATTATTTTTATATACGTTTTGTTATGAGCCCGAATCGGTGTACATGAAAAAATACTCTAGCAAGTTTAAGAATTAAACATTTAATATTATATATTATAACTAACTCAAAAATAATTTCGAATGCAATATAATTTAAGTATGAACGTAATTGTTGAGCAAGATATCAATAAGTTCACTCTCACAGTGCACCACCCACGCAGTGAATTCAGTCGCACGCTACTTGTGAGTTAATAGATACTACTGATGATCCAATTGATGCACTTACTCTGAAGGTCGAGGTCAATCCGAGGTAATTGATGTAAAGATATTCCACATAAAACTGGCGAAAAAGGAGTGCAACGTGACAATCTTCAGTATTTCTAAAAATAATGGGTTAATGGACGAAGTTCATATTTACAAGACACGATTCATCCGTATTATTCTGTTGATCAGAGGGGAAACTTATTGTAGAAAAACTCCATCAAGCTAGATTATCAAAAAACGGGGAAAAAGATTCCTTTGGAATTGAAGCGCTGATATTTTCTGTTAAACAAACGTTGAGGTATTAATTTCCCGAAGAGAGCGTCCTTTACATGCAACGTGCCTTTGGCTTTCCGTCCTTTTATATAGGCTATATATATATAATATATATACATATATATATATATATATAATATATATATAGCCTATATAATATATATTTTTAAAAATACAGCCGATGAAGAGTTTCAGCACTCTGCCAATTTATTTTCACTTAATACCTGGTAATTTGAGCGTGGCCTTAATTCTTAATTTTCCGTACACATCTAAAAGCCCTGAACGGAAGAAAACCACGCGAATCGGAAGAGTTAATAATTGCTTTTGTGGTTATAAACAGAAAACGGGTACACTCGAAGAGTTCACCCCTGAAAAGTTGCAGATGCCGACTTCATACATGAAAACAGGGCTACGGGCCAAAAAAAGATGCCAGTTGTACTTCCAAGGTACAAAGACGCAGTTGCTGTTGGCACGGATCCTCTGCGTCCCGATGTAAAATCCTCACTGTTTGAGGACCGGTATTGTCGATCCAGTCATTTAGTGAAAACCATCCGTGCCTGTACATCCACAAAATACGCTTCTTTTTCTTAAAGCGTCATTTTAATGTTGCAGCTCGTTGCTTCGGCCAGGTCAGCAAACGGAACTTCGAACCCAACCTTTTGCTGAAAAAACTTAAATTGTCCAGCGCTACATGCGCCGTTCACTCCAGTGTAACCGTGGTATTCTCGTACTGTAAACGGGATTCCTGCATGTAAATAGTATTAAACAGCCATTTTAAATAGGCGATAAGAACCCGATCGGTCACGCTTTGTCTCTGCTCTTCTCATTTAGTGCTTGCTTTATTTGTAAGTAGTCGGTCGATGGCTTGGCGCTTGTGCCTCGCATGCGGTCTAGCCGTCTCTCCTCTATCTGCAAGCCCTGTGTCTGACTTTAAATCGCCATCTGGAGATAGCTACTCCAGGGCTTCCGCCCTCCCCCTTTCTTTCTCTCTTTTTGACAGCTTCTCGGAGCCACGAGTTGACAGCCTGTCTTGCTGCCCGATTACGCTATCTCTCCCCTCGGTCTAACTCCGCCTCTTAAAGACTTCCACCGCCTCATTAAAAATATGGCCAGTTCGTATTTGCTGTATTGTTGTTCTGCTTTTTAAAAAATAATCTATTTTAGGAAGAATGGAGTTTATTTGTTAATAGTTTTAAATTAGAAAATAATCTTGATAACTGTTAATGTATCGAACTGATAATGCTTCACTGCACACAGATAATAGATTCCCGTATACATCGAGATAAAATTCGCTGACTTTACAGTTTCCTTTTACCGATTAAAATAATAATAATAATTTTACGCTCTTTTAGACTAAAAGTAATACTTTTTTCTTTTGTACAGTGATCTGGCTGCCATAGGTTAAATAAGAAGCGCATAAATATGATTATGCACTCGGACTCACCTCGGGGCTTTTGTGTTTCTAATCTTTTTCGCGTATACCCCTAGGGGCCGCTGTTTCCTCATATCAATAGATAAGGAATGTTGCGACCAATCCAGTGGCATGGAAAGTTTATTATGCCTATATGCGTCACATATATTAATTAATCACGTGACAACTGGCTGTCTTTTTCGTGCCCCAACACCAGAGACAATGGAATTTTGGAGGCAGGGATGAAAATAAACATAGGTTTATCTGCATTCTTATAATAAAATAATTATATGCTTGGTTAATTGAATATAGGTCTATCCATTCATCCATATTTTCTATAACTGTTTATACTGGTCATTAGCATTTTCCAGGTAGCATGGGGCACACAGCTTGAGTACACAATTAGTAGGATGGCAGTGCATCGCAGGGCACACAAACATTCATACACTGTGGAGAAATTTACTGTAGAGGCTACAATTAGCCCAATTTTGTGTCTTTGAACTGTGGAAGGAAAGTAGAGTAGCAGGAGGAAAAAAAGTCTAACACTAGGTAAGCATAGAAAATCCACACAGAAAACAGAGGCAGAACTGAAACCCCCAACCATCTGTCCATCCATCCATCCATCTATCCATCCACCATTCTTCAAATCGCCTGTGTTGGTCAAGGTCACAATGTGGGGGGAGGGGAGCTTGCACGTATTAGATTTTAATGCCCCGAAGTACTTAATTAATATCCTGGCCATGTCCTTGTCTCTTATTATGTTTGCTTTTAATGTTTTGACTGCCTGGCATTTCCTGTAATTAGTGTAAAAATCAGAAAACCAAAGTCAATCAATAAAACAGTTCTCAAAAGGACACATTCTATCTTTTCCATTCCATCTAAAGAAACATTAAATTGGTTTGTAAAATTAAACAATTTAATTCCAGAATGTTCAAAGAACTTTGCAGAATTTATCATCTTTACTGGCATGAATAATTTCAAATTAAAACATGTAAATCTAATCTCTGAATGAAGTACATATAGATTTAAAGAGTACTTCTGCGAATTAAGATAATACTTTCTTGTTGTTGGTACATGTATATGAACCAAATAAGTGGAATTGATCATTTAGTGTTTCACCCACAAGTCAGTACATTTTTAAGCAGTGTTAATAAAATACTGCATGATTAACAGGCCATGGAATCAACACACCACAGAGTAAATGTGTAGTTGTTATCTAGTACTGTAATGCCCTCCTTTCTGGCTTCCTGACCAGATCCCCACATAAGCTTAAGCTAGTACAAAATGCAGCAGCCAGAGTTCATACAAACACTAAAAAATCTGATCATATTACTCATGTTCTATGCTTCCTTCACTGGCTTCCAGTTAAGTCTTGGATTGACTACAAAATACTGCTATTAACTTATAAAGCAGTGAATGGCCTTGCAGTAGAATACCTTAGAGATCTACTGGGCTCATACAACCCTCCTCACTTGCTTCGATCTCAAAGAGCAGGATATCTATTGGCACCGAGGGTAGAAAGAGCTACAGCAGGCTCAAGAGCATTTTCTTATAGAGCTTCTCAGCTGTGGAATAGTCTTCCATTGGATGTGCAAGATTCAGGCTTACTCTCAATATTCAAGTCTAGACTAAAAACACACCTGTTTAGTTTAGCTTATAGGTCTAGCTCTAGCTAACTGCTGACTTCCAGTTAGACCTATAGTGTGAGGTGTAAAGCTGGGTGGGGATCGGTGCCATTGGCTTTAGATAAACTGAATTGACAGTGCTGTCACTCTAGCTTCACACAGTGCTGACTTTTCAGGGACTCCCCATACCTGCGTTCCTACTTGCCTCTCCCTCCTACTAATGCTGCCTTAGCCACAGCCAGAGCTTACATATTGCACTCACATAGCTGTTTGCACTGCCTTTGGTGTCCCCTACTTTGACTAATGGCACATTTTATTTCCCCTACCCCTCCTGGGGTGTGCTGCCAGGAGACCCCAAAATATCAAGATATTTTGCCTACACTCTTGCCTGCAACGCCTCGAATACCTATTCGGCCTGCTCACCCTTCTGCCTGTGACATCTTCCCGGCCTACCCAGCTGCGCTACCACTGTTCATCCTGCCATCTGAAGCAGCAGCAGCACCTGCCTGCCATCACCTGCCTATCTCCCACTTTGAGACTCAAATGTTAAAATTGTGACAGTGTGAAATGGGAATTTGCCATCTTGCTCATTTGACTTCTTCTGCCAGCCCCTGGAGGATGGACTCCCTCTTGAAGTCTGATTCCTCCCAAAGTTTCTTCCTTCTAGGGAGTTTTTCCTTGCCACTGTTGTCTCTGACTTGCTCACTGGGGGTTTGGGCAGGGATGCTGTAAAGCACTTTGAGACAATTGGAAAACGCGCTATACAAATAAAATTGAACTGAAATGAATTGAATTGAATAGATCCTGTAAGGTTAACAAACTGTACGATTTACATACTGTAGAGTTAACATACCATTCTGTACATTCATGAGTTTAATGTTTTAATGTGCTAACTGCCTTTTGCTAATGCTGTGGTCCTCATTTATTATTCATAGGTAAGAAATAATGCTGTCAGGATTGCATCTGTGATAAGATAACGATGCAGTGACCCCTTTTACCCCCATTAACAATCAGCACTCTCTTCTCCAGGTAGGATTCTTAGTGCAGTCTAAGTGCCCTTGGGCACATAATAGCTTTAGAAAGTCTATTCCAAACATCAATGAGTCACATACAAATATTAAAATAGTAGCCAACTTTAGTGAATCCAGCTGACCATTAAAGGGAATTGCAGTAATTTCTACGTCCATTTTGCCTGTCAGCCAATGCTGGTTAAAACCCATTCGCTCATACTGTGTATCCTCTCGACTGGAGTCTAATTGCTCAATTTGTCTATCAGCACTTTATCATGGAAGGATCAAGGAACAACACTGGTTTGCGGCTACAGCGCAAATTAATTACGGAGTGACTCTAAGCTTCACGGAGCACCAGTGTCCTCCAGCTGCAAAAAATGGTCTCAGAGTGTCACCCGCTTCTAGTGGGGGTCCTGCATTGCTCTCTCTTTGTTATATTGAACTTGAAAAGCACCAGTACCAGAAAGGTCATATGCATCATAAACTGCAACATTCTATTCTGATTATTCATTCCAGATTTTTAAGTATTTTTAATTTGCGTAATTTTAATCTTTTTTATATAATATTTGACTTGTATGCTAGCCTCACTTGTACCAAATCTCACAATCAGGATATGAGATGGAAGCCAGTGTTCTGGTTGTGGTAGAGAGATCTAGTAAGTTCTCTGCTCAGCATGGTAAGAATGTGACTGCTATCGTTTCCCATCTTCAGACACCATGCCATTAGAGATGGAGGTACCTCAGTGTCTAAGTAGGCGCTGCTTCATTCAATGCTGAAGTGATGCCTTTGCTGTCTCACAGTACATTTCAGAAGGAGGCGGATAGATCAATAAGCATGACTTCATAAGAGTTCATATATCCATATTGTAGCCATTCCTTTATATAATCTGCTTAATGAAGACAGCGGAGGCACCAAGCTTTGATACCAATTGGTCGTATTTACCATATCGAATACGTTATGGAGAGAGCTCATGATGTGCACAGCTAATGGCTTAATATTTCTCAAAACATCAGTTATGCAAATCTAGCCTCCACCCTATGAACCAGCAGCAAACGCCTGTAGCGTTCTCTCTGCTCATACATTGCAAATCCTTTCCTATTGCACCAGTCACAAGCCTGTGTGTTCAAAAGAGATAAGGGCTCTGCTTACTGAAAGAGTTGTGTCTGTCTTGTGCTTCGGTGCTTGGATACATATTCAATATCGGTTATTACCGAATAGCAATTAAAGGGAGAGGTCGTGTCATTCTTTGGCAAACATTAAGGACTTAATGAAAATGGCCCTTTAAAACAAAGATGAGAATTAAAGGCATTTACAAAAGACATAGCAAGATATGGATATACAGATATGGATATACATGACACAGTGGTCAAAACTGTGATCCACCCTTCAGAAAACAGCATGATGTCATTTCATGGAGTCTGGGGGGAGAATGTTCTTTTACAATGAAATGTAAAAATGCTATACAAAAATTAATGAGAGTATTGGGACCTGGGTTTTATTAAGTCTGCTTTTCCAAATATGATTTATAAATATTTTCCAACAGGTAAATTTTCACATCAAGGGTAAAATGTCCTATGGTATGCATGTTAGGTATATCAGTCTTCTGACCTTTCAAATGCACACATGGATTCACAGGCAAAACACCTGACATACTGGGTCCAGTTACATTTTTTTCCAAATTACAGTATATACCAGTTGTACAACACTGTTTTTTGTCAGAGGCCATTTTTATAGTCCGTTGGGCTGATTTTTCTAAATTATGCATTTAATGATGTTAAAGTTAAACGACTTTTTACTGTTGTATGTGTTTACTGTTAAGTTAAACGACTCGTTCCTGATGTCTATGTGTTTGTAGATGAGGTTTTGTCAATTTTGTAATACCTTCATAAAATAAATATCTTAATCATAAAATAAATCTTATTTGTTGTTTTTTTTATCTGAAATCATGTTTTAGGAGATAATGAGTAGGTTTGACAAACATTTTTTATGTATAATTTTGTCCAAATATAGATGAACTGGATGTAAATGAAGGTAGGATAAGACGCAGACACCTCTGTTGCCCATTCTTGCACACCATCTCCATACAAATGGCCAGCAGATCTGCTCTCCATCAGCTAGACCCTTCCATTGGCAGTTAAGAAGCAGTCTATCAGAACCTACCAATTCAATTTTGGATCCATTTCACATTATCGGGCGTTTCTAACAGGAAGTCCTGCATTACACTTCCCGAGGCAGAGAGTTTTAGAATGGTTGCGTCTGGGGCGTGTGTCTGTGGTTCTCCAAACGGAGGAACGTCAGCATTTCTGGAAGCCAGGTTTGATCATGGATAACCATCTGATTCTGGTACTGTTTTCCAGACTGGATTTCCCCATGAGACAGGCCACACTCCGGACTATATAAGGCCGAAGGCAGCATGAGCTCAGTGACGCCTGCACCAGCCACAGCGAAGGTCTCCAGGCACGACTGGTTGGAGGTTATTCATTGTGGTGCCGACTGCACCGTGTGTAGGGCGATAAGGCTTGGGGAGAAGCTGGGCTGGTGTCTTGGCCTCTCCACAGCGGTTATCATCTACCGCAGCTGTGCATAATCCCTCTCTCAAAGCCCCCCCTCACTCCCTCCCCCACCAAAAAAGGAAGCTACTGTTATTTCTCATCGTTCCTGGGAAAAGATTCAAATCAGAAGAGAGCTGACCCCAACTACCACACCCCACCCCACCAACAGGTAAAATGGGCGACAGTGCAGAGTATGGCTGCTTCCGGCAAAAACAGCTCCGCATTCCTGCCAGAATATAAAAGAAACCTGATTGATAGAGGAAGCCGTTACTGGTGTTATTCTCTTTTTTTATCAGAGAATTACAGGGTACACTTATGGCTAAGCTCATTTACTGTGAGCTTATCGTGACGTTGTTCACAAAGCTCATTATTTCCAAAAAAATATGGAACTGTCACAGGTAATTCAGAACATTAATGCCTAAATAAGCTAAATAGGTACTACCTCTTTGAAAGCACAGTCAGACATTTAATAACATTTTTGCGATTCATTATCCATTTCCTAAAGTATTCCTGCCTGCTACATTCCATGTTTTTTTATGTTGAGTCAGGGTATTGTACATCTGATCTGTTGAAAAGATTGAAATGGAAATATTCACAGCACTCTCGTGAGCTAAAATAAACCCTGTCAATTCACAGGACACCTATAAACAGTCACAAATACACGCATAGTCACACTTGCTCTAACTCACAAACACCCAAACTGCCCTAATGTCAGCCGTATTGTAAGTGGGTTTGCCTGCTGAGTGTCTGAAACACACAACACTGTTTACTACTTGGTATTTCATACTTAAGCACAAGCAATGAAATGCAAGTTTCTTAACCATGGCTAGAAGACCAGTCCTGGTGGGCTAAGCCAGTATTACTGACCTCCAAACTTCTTCCATGGGGTCCAGGCCATAGAGAGCTCCGGGATGGGGCCTGCTCTGTGTGAAGACTTATCCATCAGACACCTGCTGCTGGCCAATATCACTGCTGGGATCTGAGGAATACTCATACCAGTTATAGGAGAGGCCCAATTTAAATCACATCTCTTCTGCTTCTTGATGGGAACCTCATTGGCCATTGTCTGTATTTAGTAGTCCGGTATTTAGGCTTAGAGAATACTCAAAAATCCAGTGCTCACTGAAGCTTCAGGCGACGATGGTTGCTAGATCCTCTCTCCTCGTGTTTAAGTACAGTTGGTTCTCTTCAGGTTCTTTTGTTGTTGGCAGTATGGTCTTGGATGCTCTGGGTCAGGTGCACATTATCCATTAGTACTCCTCAGTCTCTCTCTTGTGCTTCCTCCTTCCCATTCTCTGTCTGCCAAACCTCTATGTCGGCCATTCTTGCTTGAATCACGTGAGGCGAAAGCACAGGTACTCCCTCTCACAGACCAGAACAACCGGGGCCAAAGCGCCTGAGTCGTACTGAACTCGAAAGCTGGGTGCCGGCAAGAGTATGCACCCATGTATGTATGGGGCGTGTCACAAAGAGTCGGACCACATTGAGAGCGCCTGAGAGCATGCGAAACTGTGTGTGGCAGCGTGTGAGAGCCGGAGAGACTGTGCGGTCGCGTACGTGTGGGTCCCGTCTCCGAGGGACCCTGCCCTGCCTGAGGGGAAGGTAAACAACACTGTGTGGTTGTGATAGTGCACAGAAAACAGCTCTGAGCTTCCACACGGGCTTCCTCTGTCAGGAACCAGCTGTGGCCATGGGCAGCACTGTCTTCCCTTTCCCTCCGGACCCCAAGGGCGAGTCCTGTCTAAAGACTTCCTTCCCGCCCCCTTTGTCTCACCTACCTTGCCTTAGGCTCCCAGCCTGCTGATTGGCTGGCACAGGGAGCCTTTCTGAGAAGTGTTAGCGAAAGTGGTGCACCGACAATTGTGTACGCCTGGATGTTTACACGCATGCGTACAACGGATGTTCACCGCAACCACCAATGGTCTGAGGTCAGAGATCCTGCTCTGAGACTCTGGTAAACCAAATGGTGTCACATGATATCTAAGTATGACTCTGATAGGTGCAAGCATGCAGTGAAAAAAATTATTATACAGAATAAATATAATATTAATTTTATAATAGAACTCTTTGTCTTTGTCATTTTATCTTCACTATCCTGAATGCTAGACACTATATATCACTTTGAAATGTGTTTTGTTTTCCCTGTTATCACCAACAGTACATTTACACTAAACATCATGGACTTCACATTCTTAGCACATGGATGACAAGTAAAGGCAGCTCCTCTTACAACAGATCCCCAGAAAACCTGTGTGGCACTTCGCAGGGGTGTTTCTGTTGCATTTCACAGCACCTGAGATGTTGGCAGGTATTAAATGATTTAGCAAGGAACGAGGTACTGATTCTCCTACAATTGTGGTCCTGTGCTGCATGGCTATCATTGTAACACCGTGCGGCAGTTTTTCACGACGATAAGAGGAGAGACTGGGAAGGAGGGCCATGCATTTGCGACACAGACTAAGGACGTGGCGAGGACATGGCAAGGAGCGGCTAGTCTGGCCTTATCTGCCTGCCATTCTGAGCACAGACTTGGTCCTCATGCACGTCAGGCCAGACTAGCTGTGTCAGAGAGATTCCACTATCAGTGTCAACCAGATGCCGACTGTCAAAGACGCACACCGGGAAGACGGACAAGCTGTTAATTATCTCTTCAAATCAAGGCAGAGAAAGAAAGGAAGCGGTGGCTTGTAATTAAAACCTCAGAGGAGAAGCCATCCTGGTGTTTACAATCTCACTTCTCATTGGCCCGTTCATTTCGTGGGATGAACCCGAATCTGGTTCTGGCATGACATTGCCGGCGATGTTCCCTAGAGCGTGCGTTCATCTGCATTCATCAATGCATCGTACTAACAGCCACATCCACTTTCCGAAATACACGTAGAATAAGCCAGATTTCCAACTTCTTGTCTAATACATGTGTGCACCGTACATAAGTTAAACATGAAACAAATTAATCAACCATATTTATTATATAAATAAATACATAAATCAATATAGTTGATATATTGTTGAAAAAATTCAAATGAAAAGTAAACAGAGTTTATATACGTTTCAACTGTTTCATTTTGTAAGTAAGAAACTTGTTCTTAATCTGTTTTGCCTGGTTAAATAAAGGTAAAAAAAAATTCTGTTGATTTGCTCTTGAAATTATTGCTGTTATTATTATTGTTGTTGTTTTTGTTGCTTTTGTTCTTGTTCTTCATCATCATCATCATCATCATCATGTTCTTCTTCTTCTTCTTCTTCTTCTTATTATTATTATTAATATTATTATTATTATTATTGTTGTTGTTGTTGTTGCTGTTGTTGTTGTTATGCAGTTGCATCAGCAGCATGCATTGTTTGTTGAGCAGTGTTTTTGTTGAGTACAGTACACGCCTTGAAGGTTTCCTTTTGTGTATTGTCCCCCCGTTAGTCACTTGGAGTGTCACCATCTGTCACAGGGATTGTGTTGTATACATGCTGTATTCTTTTGTCAAATCACACCCCCCAAAAAAGTGGGACATCAAAGCGGAGACAAGCGCCCCCCCCACCCCCACACCCCACCCGCCCGTTCTGTGAAACAATTAAATGCAA
This sequence comes from Stomatorhinus walkeri, assembly GCA_026784285.1. Lineage (NCBI taxonomy): Eukaryota > Metazoa > Chordata > Actinopteri > Osteoglossiformes > Mormyridae > Stomatorhinus > Stomatorhinus walkeri. The sequence continues at coordinate 2,434,487 of JAODUD010000019.1, read as the reverse complement.
GAGAAAGTCCGATAAGCCCTGTTGCTGTGGAGAGAATGGAGGCGCCATATGGCGGGAAGCTCTGCCAGATGCCTGGAGACTGCGACGCAGGGTAACGGCTGACCTTTAAAAGTCCTCTAGCATCACTTGTGCTGCATCTGAACTGAGAGGCGCTTGCAGGAGCCAGACCACATGCCTGCCGCTGTCCTCACCTCAGCAGCTTGCAGGGAGCAGCGAAAGTTTACCTAGTTTGACTTTCTGTTTTTAGTCTGCAAAGCGCCCACACTTGTCAGAGCTTCTCCAGCGACTGCAAAGGGAATAATGCTTCTATAAAAACAGCGTCTTCCTCAGGTGCCGCTGTCGGTCGGGGACGTTTCTTATGAGGAAACACGTCTCTAATGATGTGTAAAATCGCGGGACATTTGCCTGGGAAGCCGTCCCATTTTGGGAGATCTCAAAGGCTTTCCGGTCACCTCCCAGTGAGAGTGGTTGTGGCTCCTTTCTCAGCTGTCTCATCTGATGCACGCACCTGTTTGGAACACACAGCCCTCGGCACAAAGCTTCCAGTTTTTAGCCAAACTCCACCAGTTAAACAGGCCACCAAAACACAACCTCTTACTGATGCATGCTGGGGGATCTCAGAGTTTGGAGGTCTTTAAAAAAATTTACGTACCTGCTAATTTACGAGTCTCCCGGATGTGTGGAGGACCTATTTCTGTGGACAGGCTCACAGGAAAGCATGCGGGTCTTTTCTTGGTTACATACAAACATTCATTCATTAGTGTCAACTGTGCATATTGCTGTGCCAAACCGTCGGCTGTCTGTTCTGTCACTACATGTTTATGTAACACTCTCGATGCAGTAAGATATCCTCACACTGGGAAGACAATGCCTCAGACCCCAGGAGCAAATCCCCTTTGACAGATGGGTCCTCCACTAGTCATTTAAAACCTGTTTATATTCATTGTAGGATAATATTTAAATTACTTTGCAAGATGGGGAGGGTGTAGGGACTCCTGGGAGAAAGAAAAGTCAGGTGACGCAGCCCGCTATCCCACTAGTCACAAGTGTTCCCATCTTAAATTCTTTCACTGCTGCTAAATGCAGACTGGAAGTTTGGAAGAGAATACCTGGACACTGTAACGCTTCTGAGATATGAGCTCTGCCTTCCAGGATCCGTGTAATTGGTTCCTCTCTTCCTCCAACCTGTTATACCCTTCGGGAAAAAAAAATAAGAGCCCTCTTTGACATTCAAACGTGTATCGTGTGTGCAATGTTGAGCATTTTAGGTCCAGAAACTACAAATCCAGACCAAGATTTTGTTTCTACCAACCAGTTGAGCATAAAGAGTCACAGTTATGGAGTACTCAACTGGTTGGTAGAAACAAAATCTTGGTCTGGATTTGTAGTTTCTGGAGCTGAAATGTCCAACACTGCATGTGTGATGTCGGTTGCTGACAAGAAGTTCTCACACTATTTTGTCTTTCTTGTGCCTGTTGACTAACATGCTTTGCTACTGAGGACAGAAGGGGATGGAGATTAACATGACGACAGGGTCACAAGTTCCCTGAAACTCTATCCCACTGTCTTCCTTTCTCTCGGCCTGCTAAACACAGCCTTCCCCTTTAAACGGGTGGCACCTGGGTAAGGAAACAGATGGAAACCAAGGTGCCCTGTGAAGCAGTTCCCTTTGCAGCTGGGTCCCGCTGGTGTCTGGGGCAGATGACAGTTCCCCAGAGAACCGGAGTCCGATGTGGAAATAGAGGGCACAGCAGCACCTGGTGGGGCCGCACTTACAACTGCTTTAACCCTGAACACTCCTCAGTTTTCCCTGGATAGAATCAAATTGGAGCTATTTAAAGCAAGTGTCGGCCATATATATGAATCGTATTTGCATAGTAAGTCAAGTACAGTCATTATTAAGGGCATGTACTTGAAGGCCCACTGGGGGGGACTAGGGGGTGCTCTGTTATTACACCTTCAAGGAAGTTACTCCACAGACTGAAGTAGAATATCCTGCTGGATAAATGGGTAAAAAATTCATTTGGAATTAACTGAAGAATTCAATCATAGGTGTAGTTTTATGTGTTCACATGACTTGTTACTGTGCCTTGGGGGGGGGGGGGGGGGGGGGGGGGGGGGGGGGGGGGGGGGGGGGGGGGGGGGGGGGGGGGGGGGGGGG
>JAODUD010000019.1:2402945-2413776 GCA_026784285.1 Stomatorhinus walkeri | reverse complement strand
AAAAAAACAGATATTTATCACACTATGGGGACATTGTGTCCCCATAAGGATAGGTATACCCGCTCATATATATATATACACACACACACACACAATGCACATACACAATGCATGAGACGTGTCCACTGCGTTTACGTCAAGCACTGGCCATCTTTTCCCTGAAAACCAGGCTTTTTCGGTCAGGGAGACTGAGGGAAAAGGTTACGGTGAAGAGAAGAGGAGACGGCATGTCGCTCTCAGGGGCCCAGATGAGCTGCCTTTGTTTGCAGGCTCTGGGCTGACTGGAATATTAACAACGGCAGCGCATCCGTGGCTCCGGTGAGGTGGAGAGAGGACAGGGCTGACTACCTCCCGCACGGAACCTCGGTTAGGACTCAGCAGATCCCCCACCCTGCAGACAGCACCACCGTTGCAGCAAAGGCATTCCATCCGAGAACTAGGAACACGCAGTGAGGAAATGGTTCATCCAAGAGGTCAGGGGTCCTGTGACGCTCCAGTAAATGCATACGTATGTACAGTGACCGCACAGCAATACACACATTTGCACATACTCTCCATAAACAGAGCAAGCCCACCTGACGATACATTTGATGACGAGCGGCTCTTTCTGATCCCCACATTAGCATAAAACGCAGGGCATTGTGGGTTTTCAGATGTCATAAAAGAGGCTTTTATCTGCACGGGTGTCTGAGTGAGGTGGGCTTGCTCAGTGGGGTGACGGAGGGGGTGGGGTAGCCGTTCCCGCAGAAACTGGAATGCTGCCACCCCATCTACTGTTCCACACCAGCAGCATGAAGGAGTACCTCCGCCATCAGCTGCTTGCTTGGACACAGAGACTGAGCTGTGCTCTGTGCCGCTACTGCTGGCCTGCTCACAATGAAGCCAGCGAACCTCGGCCTGCAGAAACATTACCGTTTATCTGCGAGTGACTCTCCAAGACATATGTGCTGAGCTGATACATTCATTGTTTCCTTACATTTCATATCTTTGAAAAGTTGGACTGCGACGGTAATTTATATGACTTGCCGCTATTGATGATTCCTACCTGAATGTGGGCGAAGGTGAAGGATTTCGGGAAGGTCCCCGTGCTGAGTACACCATGTGCCAGCTAGCTATGGTCATGTTTCCCTTTCTTCTTACCGCTGCTGACAAAATTGACAGAGAGACTGTCATGGCGCTCTCTAGGTTTTTGATAGATCTGTTCTCTTTAGGCAAATGAAGACTCAGTATGAAAACTAATAAAAGGAGCTGTGCCTTGGCATGCTACCTGTTATGCTTCTCAGCTGTAAGAGAATCATATTCAGAAGTAGGTAGATGCAGTGGGTGGCACGGTGGTGCAGTGGAACTGTCCCCTTATCTGGGACCAGGATTCAAGTCTCCACCATGGCTCCATGTGTGTGGAGTTTGCATGAGCTCCGCCTGAGGGGGTTCCTCTGGGTACTCCATCTTCCCCTCCAACAGTCTAAAAACATGCTGAGGTTAAAAAATTGAGTATACAGTAGAATACATCCTGAGTGAGGGAACAATTATGGTTTATAGTCATGTATCTTGACTCTATTGTGGAAAAACACTGAAATTATTTTTATATGGTCTCTATATGCTGTACGGAGTGGGAGTGTGTCACTCATCTTACTCCTTTCTGCACACTGGAGGTGGCTGGTAGGTAAGGCATGTCACATGGTTCTGAAGACTCCTGCTCTTGAGATACTGGACACAGAGGCTTCTAATACCTGAAGCTCAGCCCCAGTAAAAGTGTAAAGTTTTAGCCTCAGCAGGGATGGACCACAGCAGGATGGAGAAAGATGCGGGAGGCAGAGGAGGGACATAGCTGTGGAAGGAACTGAAGACGCTCCCGCAGTGTGGAATGCGGGGGTTTGGCCAGGCTAGCTAATGACGGTCCGACAGCGGCGCACTGAGCCCTCACAGTACCGTCCACATCTGTAGTTGAAGAGAAGTTGGCCAGAGATGCTGTTAAAGATGTTCACACAAAGCCTGCACACTTATACCCCGTCTGTGTTGCTCCGTGTGGCAAACGTCTGGCTTCCGGATGTCTCTGCTAATATCTTTGGAAATCAGCCACAAACTCATTTATTACGCAAAAGAGCACAAGGCCATTCTGTTGAATAAATTCAGCAATGCAGTAAAGGGAAACCGCTTTTAGTGAAGAACCTTTCTGTATTCACATCACTTTGGGTTGCTTGGAGTTTCAGTCATCGCATCGGGATTCGAGTCAGATGAAGATAATGGCTTGTGGTGATATAGATTCTTTGTAACTGAGTAGCCATAGGCTTTTGAGAGAAACATAAACGACATCACTATCCTCAATCTTACTCACCCATATATATTTTTTTATTGATTCAATTGAATTCTAGTCCTGTACAAGCTTTTTTAAGATCAATAATGCTTCCCTGCATCTCACATTTAACTACTCATGGTATCTATGGCAACAGCACAGACAATAGCTGCATAAAATCACTCCATCCACAAAGAAGCAAAAGAAATTTAAACAGCAGGCACACTTATGATAACTGTACTGGATTCCTTTGTTAGCATCCAGCAGTAATTATTTTCTTGAATTTTCCATTGTTTTGGGGGAAAAAGATACATGCTTGCAGAGTGAATGAAATCCACTGTATTTTTGGTTCTGTTTTAGCTTTAGTGTGTGCCACAAATGTGGTATATTACTAAAAATCTGACAAGCATGCATTGATCAATAAGGAATGACTTTCTTTGAGAAGCTAATGGAGTCTGAAACCAACTTTCCTTTATCTTGAATTGAATTCCAGGCTATACTGAGAACCGGGCGAAGGATAATGAAATGGGGACAACAGAAATGGGTGTGCTGCCAACAGGCAGAGAAACACCGGAAACTCCTGAGCGTAACTCACGATTATACCTATGTGTCAAAAAGTGAACCGGCCTGATACCTTTAAAGACCACCTGACAGCCACAGAGGAGACGATTTCTGCTGAAGGAGAGCGAACAGTAGAGCCATGGAAAATGATTCACTGGTGCGTCGCACTCATGGGTCTGCCTTTCGAAAACCCCCCCAGGTAAGTGAGTGGGGAACAAGGTGACTGTTCAGGCGGGCAGCTGGCAGCCCTGGCTATAAACATTAACCTCTACATGACGGTGGATTTCACTAGCCGGCTTCAAGCTTTGCTGGGATTAAATGTATCTCTCAAAAGCCCCTACTAATGGCCTTTTCGATCAGCAGGTCATAAAAGAATACGTTAAATGTGAAGAACCAGAAAGGTGAGTCATTTTTACAAAACGAAAAACACCAGGAAGAAGGTCTTTCAAAGACAACATGCTTCTGTGTCATCAATTCCTCCATTTATACTAATTTCAGCCTGTTTTTGGCTTATTCAAAAGTATGTTAACTCTGCTATTTCACTCCTACCTAATCCCTCCCAATACAGTACCTGTATCATCCACAGAATGGCCCCCAGTTATTCCATGACAGCCCATTTGCTGATGTAACCCTTCACTCTGGGAAATGAAGATGGACAGTTTCTGTTACTTGAGTATGAGAGATCAGCCCTGAGTCCTGCACTCTCAGGTACATCTCTCTGCTGTAGGTTGGTCCGTACTCATCCAGGAAGGCACAACTCTAACTGAAACCAGAAAGTATAATGTTTTCTGGTGTCACACAACAATGACATTTAAAATACAGTGGGCTGGCAGAATTTGTACTTCGCGAGACCCGTAATGTCCATCAAACTGCATAGTGACAGCATTTCTCTTGATTCTTATATAGGGCTCTGCAATCACTGAGCTGAGCATGACAGCTTAAGCTCTACAGGACTGTCAAAACCCCTCTTTGTTTTTGTCTTCTGTTATTTTTGTGGCTCAAGTTTGAGTCAGTGAGTAACCTGCAGTACTTAAATGCTACTTCACGGCATTTGATATTTATTAAATTCAGCTTGATTTTATGGACAAAAGACAAATTTTGGCATCTTGGCTGCATATCGTGCTGCCGTACCACTGTCCATCAACTGTCTTACATTTACATTCGAATCTTCAAATTTGAACTGTATAAATCAAAATTTTGTTTATTTTGTTCTTTTGACTTTCTCTGTCAACCCCTGGAGGATGGGCTCCCCCTTTGAGTCTGGCCCCTCCCAAGGTTTCTTCCTTCTAGGGAGTTTTTCTTTGCCACTCTCACTTCTGGCTTACTTACTGGGGGTTTTGGGCAGGAAAAATGTAAAGCACCTTGAGACAATGTAATGTGTCAAAATTCACTATATACTACATATAAAACTGAATTTAGTTGAATTGAATCATCTTTTCATTATTGATTGAACATGTCTTATAAACAATATCTACTTTACACATAGGAGACATGCCCCATAAACTGTATCCTTTATCCACAAAGACATGTCCCATAAAAGATATACAGGTTGTCGTCAACTTACAACCCATGCGTCCCTGTGACTGGTAGACTTTTCCAAGACTGCAAATTTGTGGCCACGATTGCATCGCGTCTGGCATCATGATTGTTGACACCTCAACTGCTGGCAGCGCGAGCACCCCCTCCCCCCCCCCCCCCCCAAGAAAATGGTGATAAAAAGGTTAAAAAACGCCAAACATTATGGCTTAAAGATAAAGTAATTTTATTATACAGAATCCTATATATATAATATTTTTTGCACATAAAATAAAAGACTGATCAGTTGGAACCGATCACAGTCATAAGTTGACGACAAACTGCATCCTTAATCTAGCAGGTCCAATATATCGTTCCTTTTTTATCCATGTAAGGTGTGCCTTATAAATTGTATCTGAATGAATTGAATCTGAAAGAAGTGAAACATAATGTGGACGCCCAAGTTGGTGGGACACACTGGTGGTTCTGAGGTTAGGGAGAGGTGCCAGCATTTGGAATGTTGCTGGCTTGAATCCCCTAAATACCCAGAGTGATTCTACTCTGTTGGGCCCTTGAGCAAGGCCCTTAACCTGTATTGGCTTCATCCTGGGTATGAGATTAATCTACATCCAGCCCTACAAGCAGGTCCTCCAACTTACAGGGAAAATGCGGGGGTTGGTGGCAGGATTTGCACTCCAGCTGCACTCAGGGTCTCATCCTTGAGGTGGTTTGTCAATGTGGTAGGTGTGGCAGCACACTGTAATCAGTACATGCTCCATATCTCTCTACCTCGATTTAGATAAAAACACAGATTATCTCCACTCATCTATACTACTGGGCGCTGTCATTCTCCTGCTTAAGAATTTGTACTTGGGATCAGAATTCCAGACACTGAGTAAGACACTTTATCCAGACAATATCCTGCTTTTTAAAGGGAAGAAATGGTTATATGCTGCCCCAGTAGCATATAAGCACACCCAGTAGTAGAGCATGCAGAGTTTTCTCATTATATCTCTATGTATTTTTTTGTTCATAACTCTTTCTGCACTCATTCACAGGGGATGTTGCAACAGTATCAAATGGTGACTGGATAGGGACATGTGTCTGCTGCCTGTATCAGACTGGAAGCACAGCGGGGCTGCAGTGAAGTCTACAAGCCAGACAACAGTCCCAGCCTGCAGAAGGAGGCCCATTAAAAACCAGATTATCAGGAATCATCAGATTCACTCACTATAGAGGCTGAGGGATGTGGACGAATGGGATGCTGCTATCAGCTAATAACACTCGATCTGTAATACCTGCAAAAATGCGATTCCCCAGTTACAAATGTAACAGTTTATTTTGGCATTAGTCGATCAGCAGTAAAATATTCCTCCAGATCGAGGTCAACAAGGATGGGCTGTCAGTACACACCTTAAGCAGTATGAAGACGAGGCTGACATCCTGTTAAAGAATTCTGCTCCAGTCTGCTTTTTGTTGTTTCTCCTTAAAATCTCCAGTCACTTGTCTCCACCCAATGGCTAGAGAAAAATACCCTTGCCCCTAATTAAGCCATTCTGACTGGAATTTTATTTAGAGTAATTTGACTGAGAATAAAATGTCTGGCAGTTGTTTCATAGTACAGTTATTCCATAGTTGAGGCCAATTAATATTCTGTAAATTTGGGTGAGGAAAGATGTTTTAATTTCAGGTAAGAGCATTAGAGCAACAAACATGAAAGGCATGTTTTTCCCTGCCTGGGATCATCTGAGCATGAACTTCAGGACCTGTGATGTGAATCTCTACATAGATGTAGTGACAGTACAGGTTGACCTGTTGACCATCACTGGCTGCAGTAACACAGAAGGCGTCCATGTTCCATTCTGAAGTTGCGACCGATCAAAAAGCACACAGCTGTTTCTGAATGGGTGAGCATGTGACGGGTGTACAAGCCAACCAGCTGGCCTTGGAACCTCTGAGCTTCTTTTGACTTATAACTATAACATTTTTTTCCTCCCCTCTATTTGTCACTTCGCTCTCGGTATTCAGCTCGATCACATCTCTTTCAGCATTCAACTCAATCACATTTTTCTGTGTATTCAGCTATATCACGTATATACTATATACTATATATTTCATATGAGGTGGCGTGGTGGAGCAGTGGTTAGCACTGTTGCCTCACACCTCTGGGACCAGAGGTTGAGTATCTGCCGTGGCTTCACATGCACTTTGCATCTTCTCACCATGTCATCGTGAGGTTTTTCCTAGAGTTACCCAATTGTCCATAAATATGAGGGAATGGAGTGTGAGTGAGCCCTACGATGGGCTGGTGCCCCATCCTGGGTTGTTCCCTGCCTTTCTCCTGTAGCCTCCAGAATAGGCTCTGAGCCCTGAGTAAAATAAGCAGTTACTGGAAATGGATGCATAGATAGATATTACATATCAAATATGTAATAAAATTAATTATAATATCAGAAGGAAAGCAAAGCAGGATTCTGAGTCAGAGAGTCCCTACATATGAAATGCAATGCACAGTAAGGAAAGGACAAACTTGTTCTGCAGTGATGATTGCAGCTTGTGCATTATCCTTATGGTTGAGCTGCCACGCTGCTCACAGGTGTGCTATTGAAATGCTATTGAACGTGCCCTTGTCTGTGCTCCGCGGAGAAGTAGCCCATTGTCATCGATGGTAACAGCCAGTCCCAAGGGCAGTATTTGTTCCTCGTAATGGGTTTCGAGTACTGAAAGTGAGTCATCACCATCCCCATTGGTTTTCCTTGGTCTGTAGCCTCTATCAAGTTTGTCAGAAACATGTCGATCAATCACAAGTATATAAGGTGGATATTTTATAACCTTAATCCTTTTGTTGTAATGGTACAGTATAATGTGCTAATATGCTGATGGGAAAAATATCAATATTGATGTTTCTCTTCTGGATTTGTGGGTTAAAATATTAAATGCTAGCTAAAATAAGCACACGAGCATTATAAAAACAAATATTTTAGAAATTTGTAATTTACACAATTCCTGGATTAGAGCTGTCCTGATTCGTTCATGTGAGGTGTACTTGTTTAACGTGTAACCTCAAGAAACCTGACATGAGGATGGGCTGAACTGAAAGATAAGTGACGACTCATTTATGAAATTTCAAATGTTCACTCCCAGCATGCATTGCTTAACATGTCAGGCCCACACTAAGCTCTGACAACAGAAATAGGGGAAAGACGATAGGAGACTTCAGCGTACCGAAAGGGAACTACACCAAAATGTATCAGTTCATTTCAGTCAGGGTACAAAATAAACCTGTGTTTGCACTGAGGCGGACAGACTGTTTTCTTTCCCGGGTGTAGAATTCAGCAAACAAGGATGACGCACTAGAAGGCAATTCGGCACCATCTGCTTCTCCTGCAGTTACACTCTGCAAGCTCTTTCTGAAAGCAAAGAAGTGGATGGTTGGCACATACCAGGAATATCTTCAGGCTGTTCCAGAGCTGCAGACACATATCATGTGATGGATACATACTTACAGCCAACTGATATTGTGCTGTGACACCTAGCTGAGAAGTCTGTCAGTGCTAGCGATCACCTCGATTTCCATCAAGAGCAATTAGCAGACAAATCAATGCACATTTATCAAAACAAGGGCTTGCTTTTTTTTCCTCACCAGTAGATGAAGGGGTAGTGTCACTCGTTTTACCTGGAACTTGTCACGCACTTTTGCAGATATATGAAAATCCATAAAGCCTGGGGAATGGACAGTTCTGGGATTTTTCATCTGCTGTGTTTGAAGCAAGCGAGAGCACAATTCAATTTCCCTACCACAAAATACAGCACAAAATACTTTGATGTAAAGACCTCGGATATATCTGCTACTTGGCATTTTAATCTCGGAAGCCACTTAGTGGTCCCTTGCTCGCTTCCTCCCCACACTTTCATTTCTTCCTTGCATTTGGCTTCCTGGGTCTCTGGGGGCCGACCCTATCACAGGTGTGGGAGTTTGATGCCGCCGTGCAGATGTGAATCAGGCAAAGTGGCTCTCTGGTAACCTCTTAATCACGTTCCCCCGGTCCAAGCAAGCCCACCTTCTGTTGTCAAGGACTGAAGGAAGGGAATCGAACAGCTGCAAGCCTGGGTCGCACATCCGCGGCCTGTTACTCTCTCTGCCGCCTCCACCTGCCGCCTCTACCGGCCTTTCTTATTGAGCGTGATGCATAAAAAAAACTTTCTGTCAACATTATTATTTTTCGTATATTCTTCCCTAACACAGTTTTCTCCTATTTGGAACATATTTTGCACGCAGCAGTCTCCCATCTGCCAATGAAGGAGATTGACGGTGTCCCCGTCTGGTTACCGTGCCGCCCCAGGAGTGGGGGTGTCCTCCCCCAGTAGCTGCTGGGTATCCAAGAGACTTACAACCACCGACTGCGACAAACTGCAGCATAATCCCAGATGATTACCCTCCCACTGACAGTGCAATGATGCCAATTTATGCTGGACTTCAGGGCTTCCAAATCCAACTCGCCTACAAGATTGTCTCAATATTTTTAATTGTTTTTTTTTTTTAGAAGCTTTATTTATCTTCAGCTTTGTTTTTTTTCACTTAACACAAGAGCCATTTAAGAAGCCATGGTATTTGGCAAGTAAATCTTGTTATATAGTTTATGGTAAACGTCTGTTATGTTGGTTATTATTTTGAAGGTACAACAGTAAAGAGACGCCTTCACTATGAAGAAGGACTCTCTGTGTATTGCCAAGTATAGCAGTCATTAAGCTGTCTTTTCCCCAGTCCATCGTATTGGTTAAAAAACATAATATGCAAACAAGATTCTGTCACAATGTCTGCTGGTTTATTTTCCAATACATGGAGAAGGGGAGTCATTTTTTTTCATAAAAACAAAGATTGCTTTCAGGCACAGGCAATTAGTCTGACTTGAGGAAAATGTTTATTTGAAACCTTTCTCACTTGAGGAATATTTCTCTTTTTTTCAGAAGGAGGCTGTTTAACAGCACACCGTTGTCTGCTAGAAAGTAAATCTGTACCCTCATTAAGGCCAACATCAATCAGCCTTTTAGCCCTCACTCGCTGGTCCACATACACACTTTTCTACACTCCATATAATCACTTTTGGTTGGCACCCCAGTTCTGGCCCTGATGCATTCCATAACCAATAAAATACAAAGAAAAATTAGGTGTTTCTATTATCTTTTGTTTTTCAAGCATATTAGCCCATTAAAACGCTATGAATTTCTGTGCCTGTCTAAGGTGTATGTGCACGGTTTGGAATGAGTCAGTCCCAGTTATTTTTGCATTTCTCCAACGCATGCTTATGGTACATATTACACTGGTTATAGTGGGATCTTATTGTTGAGAGGTGCCATTTATTGTGCATCAGGAGAGGAATATAAAAGAATGTAAAAGGCACTGGGTATGTGGCGGAGCAACATGAAGAGCAACATCAATAAACAGAGAAGGTATGTCACCACGAGGGCATCGCCAAGAGCAGGACCCTCCAGTGATCTGGGAGGTGGACAAGAGGCTTACAGCTGCATTGAAGGAGCTGCAGGAACTTAGCAAGTACTGGTTACTCTTTGCATATGACAAAAATCTGCACATGTCATTCAGTTCATTCAGTTCATTCAGTCTTCCAAAACCAAATGGGAAAATGTCTTATAATCTGATGAAACAAAGTTTGAACATTTTTCTTTAATCCTAACAGGGAGAGTGAGACGTAATTGCGAAGTCTAGGTTTGCAAAGTTAATACGGACTTATTCACAGACTTACTGCTGCAACAAAGGCAAAAGGCACTCACACGTTAGTTGGGGGGGGGGCACACATTTAATTTCAGTTATTTGTATTGCTAATTATCTATTTGTTTTTGGTTACATTAAAGATGGAAAAATGTAAAACATTATTTATCTCAAATTCTGACTTTGCATCAGAAAAACCTACAATTTTGATTATATCCACGATAATTTAATTTAAAAACTTTATTGAGGTGGTTTCTCACAGTAAAATTCCAGCTGAGATATTCAAAAAAAAGTCACTGTAAGGTCAAGGGTATGAATATGATCTTGTCACGTATGTCACTAAGTGCTGTACATTAAAATAAGATAAAGTAAAATAAACCCCTAACAAGACTTAAGTACTAGATTTTTTGCAAGTTTTCTTGATTTCAGTCCTTCCATTTCATTAGATTCCTCAGCACCTTGCGATATATGCCAGCAATCAGGCCACTGGCAGATCTTCTGCTAATGAGGTTTTTAAAGTCGGGCTTATTTTTGGTGGTATAAATGTCAACATGCTCCGGCCGTGAGGCTGTTACGTCAGCAGACCAAAATGTGTCTCCTTTGTCAGTCCGCTGACAGCTAATTTAAGCAGACTGTCTCCCAAAATGGCATCTCCCAGCTAGGAGGCGTCTCTGTGCTGGGGGGGGGGCATCTCCCAGTTAGGGGGTATCTTATCTTCCTGCTAGGGGGCATCT
>JAODUD010000019.1:2375980-2394316 GCA_026784285.1 Stomatorhinus walkeri | reverse complement strand
CGGATCGCAGTGGGGGGGGGGGGGGGGGTTTGCGGATGAAGAAGCAAAAACTACTTCTCACGTTGTGAGTAGCCCATTTTCTACCTGCATATCCCTTCGTTAGGGAATACTGAGCTCTGAGATGTTGTCCCATCCTTCCTTTCCATGCTCAGCTGCAACACTGCAATAGTATTACTGTAAAATGGTAGAAAGCTGCCAAGAGACAGTGATCGGAGGAGCCTTCCTTGGAGAAAGCAGCCCCGTCCAGTAATTAACTCGATAATTAATGACCGAGTCATGGCTGAAATCCGAAGGACAGCCAGCACTGGGTGCGGCCTACATTGTCCAACCCGTGACCTGATTTTGACAAACTGTCAGTTGAACTCATCACATGAGCTGGGGGCTTATCACATCTGACCCCAAAATAGACAGGCACTCCATCTGTGTTGATAGCCCCACACCCCCAACCTCCCCCCCCCCCACCACCTGATCCTGAGAGGGTACATGAAGATGCTGAGGTTCCTGGGCTGATTGCACTCAACGATGCTGTTTGACAGGACTAGTGGGGCGGAAAGGCGTTTATAGAGGAGTGATTGACAGCCAGGGGGTGGAGGGGGGGGGCACTGCTCCCATGTAGCTGTGCAGATCCAGAGTTATGAGCTGCATTCTCAAGTTTCTGGTTTTAAGTTTCATTTATCACGTGCATAAACATGCACTGTACACACATGTAATGAAATCAAAAAATATATAATACTAAGACAAATTGTACAGAAATGTAAAAAAAATAAATTATTAGATCAAAAAACAATACAAATAAAATAAAACATTAACAGACATAAATAGACATCCATCTATCTGTTTTTCATAACCGCTTGCCCCATGCAGGGACGCGGGGGTGCGATAAAAGTAAAAAGCAATGAGGCTCAACTCTAACTGTATAAGGCAGCAACCAGGAAAATGTAAAGTGAAAAACTGAGGCATGAGGAGTGTGGGATAGTGTAATTTTGTACCGAATCAACACCATAGTGCTACACACAGCAAGTCCTGCTAAGTCATTTCACAGTTTGTCCTACTGCTTTTGATCTGGAAAGATGTCCATTTTCACCCATATGGCAGCACTATATCAAGATATTGGAGATCCTTTCAACATTTTGTACATCAATCCTATTTTCAATTTCCATCCAGTAGATTTATTTACGGCATTTATGAGGAATGACATATTCCCAGAATTCCCTTGTATGTATACATGCCATGCAGTAAGCAGCCCTCAGCTGACCTTTATTACATCCTTGATCCTTGACCCCTTGAATCCATGACTGACACATGCAGTGGACCTCCTGCTTGTGAGATAAGCTCATGTTATAATATACTACTGCTCTCAGACATGCAGAAAAACAGAGAGACATACAGAATGCTTTCATCAATGTTATTTATATGATCGAAATATACATATAAAACTAAGTGTTTGAACCTCCAGTACCACAAGGACACACAAGTGGAGAAAAGACTTGTACTCTCCAGTTAAGTGTTTGCGTATGATACAGCATGCAGGTCAAAGGACTCGTAGGTGTGTGTTAGGCTGAAAGGGGTTTTATTAACTGAACAGGGAAACAAATAAGAGAGCGAGAGGAAGGACAAAGCAAGAAAGCGAGTATGGGGAAAGACACAGGCAGACAGGAAGAGCAACATTCAACAGGTACGTAAATACAAAGACTGACAAGGGGTAACAAGCAACTGGCGTAGGCTCATCAGGAAATGGGAGGGTCAGGAGGACATGATGGGCAGAATGTAACAGTGTGATCGCCAACAGAACATTTCTTAGAGCAGTTCATGATGGGTCAAGCAGAGCAGGCCCAGCCTAACAACACTAATCACAAACACACACGTTTAATTGAAAACACATAAACTGTCATTTCACCTCTGTTAGATGGACCCTGTTAAGTGTTCCAGGGGGTTATTTTAGAGAGACAATTAATTTATTTGTTGAAGTGGGGACATTTTGAAACCTTTGCAGAGCTGTTTTGAAAATGTTAATTTTGTCAATAGATGCAAATTTTAGTATTTAAATCTCTGTAGAACATGAAATCACTCTAGCTATTAATTTAACCTACAAATATAATAATTTACTCATATATTAAAAAGAAAAAGAGAAGTATGTGCAAACGCTACTCAGCATTATTATACTTAGCAATCTTTACATTTTTCCTGTACATTTAGTTATTTCCTGAAATGGATAATTGAAGTCACTGAAAGGGCTGGAATAATTACATTAAAATATATATGGAGTTGATATTTTGTTAAATTACTAGCTTTTTGAGCTATACATCACGCATGACATTTTTAAAGGCTATTTATTCCTAAATAAACTCTCCACATAAGGCAGCAATTATATAAAAATATCTGTAGAGAAGTCTTTATTTAGGCTGCTGAATTTGCACCCTCATTGGAGGCAAATGGCTGATAGGTAAATCACGTCACATCTTCGGTGATGAGATCACACCTGCTCAGGGCGTGAGGATAAAGCTGTAAGTAAACCTGGCAGAGAGCAAAGGAGAAGACGATAATATGGCCTCTGGATGGAGATCCTGCACCTCCCTCTTGAGGGCAGGGGGGTTTCAGGTTCAGCTGAGCTCCTCCAGAATACAAAGGGTTCATTTCCTAATATAGGGCAATGCAGGGCTGAAGAGGAAGGGGCCAACAAGCTGTAGAGTAGTGGTGTACAGGGAGGAGTTTCCAAATTATTGTGTCACTTTAGCCGCTCACAATATTTTATTTTACAACTTGACCAACTTTGTGTCACCTTTGGCCCAAGTTGATGACAGGGACAGTCTGCTTGTTTACAGAATATCCCACCAGAGAGTCATTATGTTAATGACCTGCTGACCTTCCCACATCGGCATGTTGCAGTGTCACATTACACACACTGCACGTGATCTTTGGGAAGGCGACCTGTGTCCTGCCAATTTAAAATTAGCAGCATGTGATTGCTTCTAAAGGCAAATATTGTTACCAGCAGAGTGTGTTTATAGGTAAGACCACCCAGGGAGTAAATATCCCTTATAAAATATCTTGTATTTTCCAGTGAACCAGAGCCCCACTATAAAAATAATTTAAAACTTCAAATATTTCAAGTTTTAATTTATTTTGCAGGTTTTCATTCAAAACAACATACAATTGAAAAAGCAGCCAGTCTATGGCGCAGGTAGGGTTAGGGGCTTTGCTCAAGAACCCAACAGTGAAGTATTTCTGTTGAATGAGATTTGAACCAGCAACCTTCTAATTATGGGCTTAACCTTCTGAGTCACACATCACCTCCTCCCTTAAGCAGTTAGACAGCCATGTTCACGTCATCCTTAAAGCTCCTGAATTGAGCCGAGTTGTTTCCAGGGACCAATTTTCACTTTGTTTATATCATGGGTCTATCAGCTGCTATGCTTGGTGATTTTCTTCAGTGCATACGCTCATTTGCACTGGGAGTACATTTGATGCCGATAGTTCAATACGGCTAATTTCATTGTTGTTTTAGCTGAATTTAACCAAGCGTAATGTTTTTTTCCTCCTTGGTCCTTAACATAGCAAAACAAAACAAAATAAGAAATCAAAAAATGAAACAAAAATATATGTCAGGTCATGGAAGAGATAGTAATGAGGGTTAGGTGAGGTGAGGCAGAGTTTCCATTGTTTCCATCCAGCTTCTTCCCCAATCCTGGGCTGGGATGGGGCCTGGAGTGAATCCTACGCAGCGTAGGACACAGGACAGTGGCTGCACCTCGGACAGGATGCCCACAGCTTATTCCATGAGTGTGTGAAGGCAGATTGTCAACTGCTTGTATTTCCCTCTCAGTTGATAATTGATATTCATACACTGGGCAAAGCTGAATCCTTCAATCAAAGCTCCCTTCTTGTATTTTCTCCTTAGATGTACTGTGTTGGCTTCATGCAGTTGACACATCATGTCAACATTCATATCAAGAGCTGGTACAACACTCAAGCTACAATAAACTGTAGTACTCCAGCTAATGCATACAGTACAACAGTGTTTCCCTGAAACAATAAATGGTCATTTATAATGTCACACAACACAAAAGTTCCATTAAAATGTGATCAATACAGAGGATGAGGTGTGTAACTTCCAATGAGATGTTCAATACACAGTGAAAACTGAGAGGTTACATTAAATCAGCCCATGCTGATGGTGTGTGTGGAAGACAATGACAATGAAGTGCCTGTCCTTGATGTGGTCAGGAAAGTGAGCAGTCCCATAGAACACCCTGATAAAGAACAATATATCCAGAGAAGCTTGTTTTCTCATAAAGGTTTGCATATAGGCTCTGCTGCTGGGTGTCACCACTTGTGTCATGACGCAGACGTCATAAAGGTTTGATCAAAGGCACGGCTAGCGAGCATTGGCCCTCCGGCAGATCTGAAGCAGGGCTTTGCGCACCTCCATTTTTCCCTTTACAGGAGACATCTGACAGTCGGGATTATTCTTTTGCACCTGGTGACCAGCATGGTCCTCGCAGGATAAAGCCTGGGCTTGTTTACCCAGCATTTGTGAGTGCCACCTCTCAGCTCCACCATTGCTACGGTCTCAACCACATCTGCTGCCGCTGACCTTTTGTTAACAGCACTGATGCATAGATGGAGCTCAATTAGGCTCGCGTGTTTAATGTATTGCCGCCTTTGTTGAAGTACAGCTCCCCAGAGCACCTGCCCTGCACACTTTACATCCTTTCGAGTGCCTGTAAGCACGTCCCTTTCGAATTTCACACACTAGAGGTACCGCGCGCCATGTTGTGTTTTTCTTACTTAAAGCCCAACGGCAAGCTGTTCAAACAAACCACAAAGCACAAATATTTTTGTTTGTCTGCAAGTGCATCCAATGCATTCTCTACCCTGGCTGCAGTACAGTAGCATCACCCCCTCCCTTCCCCAGCAAAATAAAAAGCATCTTAATAAATGTGTCCAGCATTTACTGGACACAGCTGCCTTTGTTTGGGGTGGAAGTACAGCTCCCCAGTGAGTAATCAGCAGGCCCAAAAAGCCGTATGAGAACCCCATGTGTTTGGGAGCTAATGAAAGCTGAAATACACTGGATCCGATGGCCTATTAGAAGATACAGGTGGTAATCCCGGCTCCACCTGTGCACATGCGCCGAGGCAGAGCACCGATGGCAGGTGGTCACACTGAGAGCAACGCCGACTGCCCATGAGGGGAGGGTGGACTGCAAAGGAAGGTCCCTCCATGAAAACTGACAACATGCCTGCTGGGGAGGTTAGCGATTATGCTCTGTCTGGTCCACCAGTGAAGCAGGCTTCCCAGATCAGCGAACGGCTCCAGCTGCTTCATGCCGAATTTATCCCACTGACCCTATTACGCTACTGGAACAAGGAAAACCCATCACAGATCCATTTGAAGGCTGAGATGTAGCATCTGCACTGCCCGCATCAGAACTGAGCAATCAGAAAATCGGCTTGTTCATCTCTGAAAGATGCATTTCCTAGTAAATTTTTAGGTTCAAACACAGGACCAGTATTGCTTGTATAATCACTCTTTAAACGAGGCAGAGCACCAGCAAAAATGCAATATGGTGTAATCACTCATCAGTGAAGAGCATCAGTTTCTGAACAGGAAAGAAGTATATATTTATATTTCCACAAACTTCATGGCTTGAGGGTTGAAACTAATTAAGTATGCTGGAAAATTGTGGGGGGGGGGGGGCAATATCGATTCACCTCCTTGCAAACCTTGAATGTCTGATGATGAATATTTTACAAGCACAGTTAACGCAGTGAACTTCAATTCCAGGGAGGTGTTTGGGATTTCAGTTGCTAGTTAGCTACATCATCCTGTGGATTTTTTTTTATTTTATTTTAGAGAAAGTCAATAATGCATAAATGCACCAGTCGTACAGACTCCATAGTGCATGAAAAAATGACTAATGTGTTTTCCTGGTGATCTTCTGCAATTTAGCTCAGCACTAAATTCCATCCATTTATCTTCCAACCACTTATCTTGATCTTGGTCACGGGCAGGGGCCTGGAGCCTTTCACCAGCAGCATTTGGCACAGACTATGGGCAATTTGGGAATGCCAGTTAACCTACCTTCACACTGCTGGACTGCAGGAAAGTAGAGTACCTTGAAGAAGCCCTTAAAAAGAAACATCAGGAGACTGTGCAAATTTGAACCTCTAACCATGGAGGTGGGGGGTGCAACAGTGCCCCCTACTGACCCACTGTGCTGGGCCTCAGCACAAAACAGGAGTGCAAAGTAACAATCCTCCTGAATCCAAAACAAGAAGACAGGACACTTTCCTTCTTCCATTCATGCCCCCATATGCACACATGGAATTTAGCCTGTGTGTAAAGTGCCTCAGCCTAAGTTTGAGTAGAAGCCTGGATTTTTTCCTCAGACTAATTATGTCCCATTCTGTAGAGTCACTGGCAGGTCTCATCCTTTGACTCATTGGGTTGTTGGTCAGTTATAATGCATGGAAGACAGAGCTGCCTGTAAACATGGCAATGGAGACCTTTGTCTTTCCATACTGCAGTACCAAAAAAGCCCGAGGAAACAGGCTTCATGTCTATTTCAAGGTCATAAGTACAGCTGAGCTTCTCAGCAAGGGGGCTGGAAGGGAGAATTTCAGCAACAGCAGGACAGAATGAGGAGACATGAATGGCCAAGAAAAGCACAGGGACAATACAGGAAGGTCCACTTCTGTGCTCACATTTTTTCTTGCATCCTCCTTGAACAATCTCCTCAACTACAGGTTCCCCATCTTATAAATCACACAGCAATAACTCTTACACCCATAGGCTAATTTATCAGGTACACCTGCTTGTTAATGCAAACAATCTGCTTCTCCAAATAGCGAATCACATGGCTCCAGCTGAATTAATACAACACAATGACAGGGTCACGAGGTTCAGTTACTGTGCTGTAAAGCAACAGAATAACTAAGACGCATGATCTGATGTGATATGATTGATACTGCCAGGTGTGATTATTATAGTATCTGAGAAAAAGCCGTCTTCTTGGGATTATTACTATGGAATCGTGCAGTGAACAAAAAACATCCAGTTAATGACACCTGGTTAATGAGAGCGGTCAGAGGAGAATGATTATACCCGCTAAAGCTAACAAGAAGACCATACATGAAAAATAATAGCTCATTACAACAGTGGTGTGCATGTAATATATTATTTTCCTCATACAAAATAGTATTTTACAAAGATACTGCTATCAAGTAGCCAACTAAGCAGGTCTTCCAATGAATAACCAATAACAAGTGCATGTTAATACTGAAACAAGAGCTGCAAAATATGTTACAACAAAACCCAACCTAATAAAAGAGCTGTTCAAATCAAAGAGAAGTGCAATTCAAGAGACCAGCTAAGGGGTCATATTTAAAGACAGAATAGGACATTGCTTGGAGGGCTAGTTCAGGTGTTTCCAAAACAGATGGATCTTGAGGTATTACTTGAAAGGTATTCTGATGACTGGACGTGAACCGGTAGCTCTTTCCACTATTGAGGAACCACGCGGAAGGAACGAGCGAGTCTTCTCATGTTGGAACTCCAGGCAGCACTGGCTGCCCATTGAGTGGTTTGGGAGGCAAAAGTGGGTCTTACCTGGTAATAGCTAGGGGTACCAAGCTAATTGGCCAATACAGTTATAGCTATAAATCAAGGGTGGTCTTTTTGCAACATTCTCCTGTACTAATACATGGTTCTTTCTTTGTTAGAAACATGTTTGACAATTTACTCTTTCTATTGGATCTGCAATAGAAATATGTAACCATTCATGAAAGTAAGTTATGAGCATTACAAATCACAAAAAGTAACATATCTTTTCATGGTCAAGGTTTGTTCCATTCTGACATTTTCAGTCATGTGACCTAACACTAATAGATAGGTGTGTGTAACAGAAAACAATTTAACATGTCAGTGACTGGATGTAATTTTAGTAGTGGAAAAATTATATTATAATATACATTTAACTATTGACCATATGTTCAGAGGACAACGGTATGGATTTGTATGGTACCTAGTAAACATCATGAAGAAAACAATATTTTTTTCACATTTTATCAAACGAACAGCAAAAGGCATATATAAGCATTAAAAATCGTTTTATGGAAGTTATACAATCGATTTGAAGGTAAATATCCCATCACTAACAGGCTACATAAATGGAAGACAAAGTGGGAAAATCCCTGATTGTCTGTCTTCTCCAGTCTGATTGTTCCTATTACTCTGGAAGGAAGTTGAAGAAAGGAAGATCAATAAGTCATTAGTGGGAGAGCTGTCAGGTAGTCCAGTTTGACTTTGGATCTGCTCTCCTTGTTATTAAGGGCAGCGAGTCATTTGCAAGCCAGGGAGCCTACACATTTATCACTCTCCTTTATCTTTATCAGGCCTCTGTGTAAAGCCTGTAGTGCTCTCCCCTACACATTGTTGGGTGCTGGTGCCATATGTTGGGTTTAGGAAATTCATACAGGGTTATTAAATCAGAGCATAATGCTGCTTTCCCCGCAATATACTGTAATGCTCTTGTCATGTCCTGTGTTTGTTTCATGCAAATAGGCTCCAATTAGAAAATTACAAAGTTCAGGAGCCTCCCCACTTCCTGGTTGTAATGTCCAGGGGTGAGTTTCCCAAAACCTTCTTAACGCATCTTTTAACACAGAACTAAGGAGCGACATAGCGGTAAGAAGGCTTCGAGAAACTCAGCCGAGCTCAGCAGCCCAACGGATTCCTAAAACATAATAGGTACTGATCGCTAGGATTTTGATGGCGGTCAAATGAAATCAAAAGTATGAGATCACACCATCTGTAACACCTGGATTTCAGGTGGCATAATCAAATATGTTTCTTTTTTTGGAGGTGTGAATCCAGGATATGCTGATGACTCAAAGCTGTGTGGGTGTCTCATTGCCATATCTGTTTCATTATCATACCTGTGCAATCATCTGTACAAATATTTTATCTTTTTACCGTGTCTTATCTTTCTGGTGACTGTCACTGATCATTGTACCATAGTCCATATATTTGGAGCGCTGAGCAGTTGGATATGACCATGGATGCCTCACAAGCCTCTGCTTCTCACGTGTCTGATATAAATCAATCTACTCGAATAATTTTGGGACATAATTCTTGTTAAACATCAAAGCCACTTGTTTTAGTCTGCCCAAACAAAATCTGCATCACTGGTAAACAATGAATTATCAATTATTGCTGAGGTCATTTAGAATGGGAAAACCCAATGTATTTTAACATTCAACCCATTTTTTGTGGCTTGGGAATATACAAAGCACAAGATGATTACTATATTTTTTAAAAATTCTACATATTATGTGAAGCTGTATGTTAGAAATGGGCAGCTAGCCTGTATCTATGTTGTTTGTAAAAATGGATTTCTTAAAAAAATAAGTTATTGCTTTAGAAGAGCTTTCTTTAAGAAGGTATGTTTTACCAGCACTACCCAATCCGCTCCGAAGAAACATCCCAACGGGCTTGGATTTAATCCAGTAATGTTGCCGCTTTGATAAGTGTGTGTGATGTAAGACGACCCGCATGTTTACTATACGCTACCACTTGGAACATAGTCAAGTCTGCAGCTGCAGCTCGGCGCGATCCATTGCCCCCCTTTCCGATCGCTCGGGAGAGCCACAGGTAGTTGATGAAGTGGCAGTGCCAAGTGTCCCAACTGCCAAAGACAAGGCACAGCTGCTGAGAGTCAACACAACCAGATGCCACCAACGTGCCATGTGTTCCAATGAGGGCGGGGAGAGCCGACCGGGATGCAGGGAGCTTGCCAAGACTCTCTCATCTGGTGCCAGCTCAACACACGTTCCGGCGCTCTGCACCAATTCCATCTTTGCCCTGCCCCATCTCGGCTCCGCTCCCCTCTGCCAGGACGCTGGGTGTCAGGCCAAGATTTGTTGGTGCCCACTGCCGATCACACTGCTTGGCTGTTCTGCGGCTGTGCCAGGCAGCCTCTTGGATGGGATCCTCAGAGCCCGGTGCCAAAACGCAAGCCTCCTGGGTCTCCATGCCATCCAAATGCCCCTCGGCAGCCCAATGCGGTCATAGAGGAGGCGAAATGATAGATCGGCGGACAAGGACAACGCTTACCTTTGGTAGCTGTCAATAGCGGGATTCCGGTTTCATTTTCCTCTCCAAATAAAAAATGGTAGTAAACAGATTTTGAAAGAGCAAACAAATATGTTTTGTATCCAAATGAGCCCAATGTCGCACTATCACCGTACTCATTTCCTACAACGTTTACGTGGTTGAGGTTATCCTTGGCTAATGGAAGATGCCTTCTGAAGATGCATCTCCTCTCCTATGGAGAAACGGCTCGCTGGCGAGACTACAGCTCGAATGGAGGGGAGTTTCCGCAGACGAGGTGCCCGGTTCACAGGAACGTGCCATCCTCGCTTGCCGCGGAGGGGTTCAAGGAAGTGAAAAGTTTTTGAATGAATGCCATGCCTGAGCAATCGTTATCTGAGGCCCGCGAGTGCCAGCTGGTGGCTGCGTGTGCCCACGCTGAGAGCTGATGCCACAGCCAGTCTGAATGGGAGTTTCACTTGGCAGTGAACCACATAGTCTCTTCCACAGCTTCCCCGTACCTCAGTCCTGCTCTGCTGTTTCTCACCGCATGAGTCTTTACTGCTCCTACAGAGGAGCAATTCATAAATAAACATATGAGCCACAACATTACTTAAGGGACTTTATTACTTCAGGAATGTGAATGGGATGGTTAAGAACTCATTTTTAATTATATTTTGCTATTAAATTCAGATGAAAATGAATCAGTTATTTCTCTCCCAGTCATTTTTGATCATTTTTGGTTGTTAATGGCACCCCTTTAATGAAATGCAAAAAGCCAAACCAATACATTATTTATTTTTCATTTGATTAGTTTTCTAAATATATTTAAATTTTATAGTTATTGTTTTATTGCTTAAATTATAGAATTTATGTCCTATGTATTCTGTTAAATTATCCTGGATTCTGTTAACAGAAGGCAAGTGGGTAAATGGTGCAGGAATTTCTAAAAGGTTAGAAGGAAATCCTTTCGGCTGATATGACCATTGAATGTCCTGTTTTTGATCTAAAAGCAAAATGGACAAAAAAAGAGAACTAAGACTGCAATCTGTTGTGTATGATAGTATGGTGGGCTATCAATCTGTTGTGTATGATAGTATGGTGGGCTATCAATCTCTTGTGTATGATAGTATGCTGGGGTATCAATCTCTTGTGTATGATAGTATGCTGGGGTATCAATCTCTTGTGTATGATAGTATGCTGGGGTATCAATCTGTTCTTTGACACACAAGATATATTTGTATAGTTTTGATTCCATGAAGCAGTGGATTGGACAGCTGTGATGAGAGTGTAACATGATTGGTGTGGGGACCGCCCCACTCAGAGCCACATAATGATACCCTGGGTGTTTTTCAATATGCGGACTTGACCATACTTGTGTTCTCCTATATCCATTTTGTGTCATCTTCCATTGTCGGAGGCCAGGATTCTAAGAACAGAAGAGCACAGGACGGTAAAAATCCCTGGATGTCATTCTGGTCCTACCTCAAATATCAAGGACACGTCAATTGCATCCTTGCCAATCCCACGACTCATTGCACCCTCAGTTAGTTCTTGGGAGGCTAGTTAGGAAGACCGCTCTTGCCAAGACCACAAGTACAGTCTTTGCGTTCTTGGTATTGGGAAATACCCCTTACCTGTTCAGTGTCTTACATCCTAGCACTCAGCTCTTATTCAACGGTCCAAGTCCAATTGTCTGGGCAGCAAAAAATATATTTTTAAAATAGAAAAATAGATAACTAGTAAAACATAGTCTTTACTGACTGGAACTAAATGTCTACTTGTCTGTTTGACCTTAATAAATTGAGGGCATCCTCCACTCTCTGCACCATACTGAACTGGTGATGTTCACTGTTTATAACACTGCCTCAATGGCTTGGTTCCACATGAACTCTTCTCATAATCACTCAAATGATTTAATTACATAGGCCATGTTGGGACATATTTTTTACTAGTGAAGCTAAACCACGATTGTGCCCTGCATGTCCAGTAGAGTGGAAAATCAGATGACTCGTTAATGAGGAGCTTGGCTTGGAAATCACAAGCTATGTGGTTTTATTTTCAGGGCAGAGTTCACTGCATACAAATATGTGTCCTTTGTCATGCACATCATTTTCATCAGAGGTCTGTTTTTTAATGTCTCCTTTCCATCTTTCTAGGCCCTTCCAATTCACTTTCTGTGTCTTATTCGCACTACATCTATTCTTTTCTATTCTTCCCAACATTCTAACCAATTTTTTTATTATAATCCATTGCCTCTCTACCAGAACTGCATGTCTGATCTATGGGAGAAAAGCAAGGTTTGTCCATCCTAAAGCAGGAGCTTCAGCACCATGGACAGTGGCATTTCTCGGAAACCGTGACACACCTGAAAAAGGTAAAACAACATGCCGACTGTCACATGTCAGATGTAAATCAATCGAACATTATGAATGTTCCCTAAATGTATCGATTTTTCAAATAACTCTTTTTCTACCAATGCATTTTAATTTCAAATTCATGTAATTGAACCCGTTTCCTTTAGACGTCCTGTCATTTATTCTGATTTGCTCAGCTTATGAGGGGGTCTGTGATTCAGTTTCATGAGTTACTCATTGTGTGTAGGGTCTAAGACTCGGTTTCATGAGTTACTCATTGTGTGAAGGGTCTAAGACTCAGTTTCATGAGTTACTCATTGTGTGAAGGGTCTAAGATTCAGTTTCAGGTTGTGGGGCATTGAGACTCAGTTTGATCAGTTATTAAGTATACATAAGGACTGAGGTTCCAGTGCATGAGATTTCATGCGTCCCTTTGCTGTAGTTGAGTTTAATATTGGTCCTGTTACAAGACATTAGGGCCAGTGAAGTGAAACCTACTGACTCACTGTCACTCGGCAGTGTGAAGACAAGTCCTGTCAGGTCCAAGGAGCTGGCGACAAAGGCTGGGCACAATTCCCCCTTCTATCACTGTCACCCGCGCAGAGTGAGCAAGAGCTCATTCAGGTCAGAGAAGCACTGGTGCCCTCCCCTCCTCCCCCCAAACCCCACACTGTCACACAGAGCCTTTGAGTGTCTTTGATGGATTGCTTTATGTGACTCCATCTGACCACGCCAACTAGCTGTAAGGGCTTTGGATTCAAACCAATCGATGGGCTGACATTGAAGAATAATGGTATGGGATTGCTGTTCGGGGCATGAGAGCAGCGGAAGTTCAAGAAAGGTACTGTACTGAAAAAGTATAAAGCAGTCTCTCTTAAATATGTCCTTCAATGGAAAATAGCAAAAACTGCATTTTGTAATTAGCCAGGGGGTATGTTCTTTCTGTCGTGGGGGATTTTTGAAATTGCTTTTCATTCTAGACTTTCTCCCTTGTGTTCCACAGTCAAAGAGGAACGTGGCAAGGCAAGGACTGAGCACACCATGGCAGAAAAATAACTGCTGTTCTCTTCCAATAATGTTTGTTTTTTAAGTACGATTTTCTATTTGTTTCTTAGCTTTTTTCTACATTTATTACAACTTGAAATTAATGTTTTACTTAAAACTATTGCTCATTTCTAATGTGATATATATATATATATATATATATATATATATATATACACACACACACACACACACACACACACACAGTGGTACCTCAGTTCTCAATTAGAATTCGAATTTCCTAAAAGTCAAACCAACCAATTCAAAGAAAAGAAACGACTTAGGACTCGATCTGAATCTCAGCCTCACATTCGCTATGATAATACCATTTGTTGGTGATAATGCTTTTTAATTGAAAATATCAGGTAATACACTGTACTTTATATCATTTTGGCAGCCATTGCTCACCAAAAAGTTAAGCAATAGTTGTACAAATGTTACAACGTACAAATTTGTGATTTGATAAACAATGGACCGCATAGCATCGTCTAGTGTTGGTGCAGTGTTGGGGCATGGCTTGGGGTAGTCACGATATGCCGAGCCGGGACCGGGGAAGCAGGGACAGGACGCAAACATTCGGGAAACACAGGGTTTAATTGAGAACAGGCAGAACACAATGACGCTACAATGACGGGACTGGGAAAACAAACTGAAATGCGGACTAAATACAGAGGACTGATGACAACAACCAGAAACAGCTGATCACAAGGGGATTCCACATAAGGTTATCGAGGGGGCGTGGCACACGGAAGGAGCGGATGATCAGGGCAGGGCAGGAGTAGTGTTATCGTTTTGGAAGCCATTAAGAAAAACATATGCTGTTCTTGTTTTATCCTTTTAATTTTGTGTTTAAATGCTAAAAAACATATTCAGGTGCGCTGTAAAAATATAAATATAAATATAAAAGAAAATTACCAGTACATTTTCCGTTAAGTTAACGGACTCTTCTGTCAACTCTGTAAAGGAAAATATTGTAAATTCACAGTTTTCCATTAATTTTATGGACATATCCTTAAACAACAAATACCATAGATTTACAGATTTTTCCATGTACTTTACAGATATTGCCGTCTACTGTTCTACAGAATGCAGTGCCACTTTATATATTCATTTTTTGTGTACTGGTTGTTAATTTTCTGAGAAATACAGAAAGCCATGTTTAATTTTCTTAGTGGATCTGACTTCTAACAATCACCACATTCTGCTAAGCGCACTATTTAGGGTTCAGCCAAAACATATTTTTATACTAAGTCACTATATAAAGATGCACAACAGCAATACTTAAATTCACAATTTTATTTTTATCATTTAATGAAAAATAACAACATGAAACATATTATATTAAACATAAAAAATATTGAATCTGCATTTAACAAATGTCTTTCCAGAACACATGTAGCTCATATTTAATACTTACTGTCAATACTAATAAATGTAAAAATCAGGTATTATTTGACTTTCTGCAAGCTTATTTTTCAGAACATGAAAATCCTGCAAAGTGCATTTAACAACAAATGCATTTCCAGAACAAGTTTAGCTGATATTTAATACTTAGTACTGTCAATACTAATACATGTAGAAATCATGTATTGCTTGACAATTTATCAGTGGATTCCCTGAATGTATTCCCTGTCCTAGTCAGCAAATTCTGTAAGAAAAGAGGGAGAGACAGAAATAATCACTTAGCAAGTAACATGATATTTGTGTAGACCGTATTAATGATTAAATGCTTAGAGGGAAAAAACAAAACAAAAAAAACTTACCAGACATTTTCCTGGGATTTTCAAAATCATTCAATTCATGGAGGAATGTGCGCAGTCTGGGAGGAAAGCTGTACTGTTTCTTCCTCTTCATCACTGCCTTTGTTCCTCGTTCAGGATTTATGCCCAGTAAAATTCTACAACAAATGATACAAAATGTAAATGTTGAAACAATATTCAAAGGAATCAAATGTATTACTGTTATCCCTAATTAAGTCGCTAATATGGTTTCCTGTGTTAACAAGGCTAATTTAAGAAGGAAGAGTCAAACTGTTGCCATGGCTAAAGAAATGGTGAGATTTGATCAAACAAAAATGATAGTATAATAATAACACCACCAATAATAATTATAATAATAATTCGATAAAACATACTAAACAAAAATGTTCAAATTGTCTTTTTCTTGTTCCTCTTGGCAAACTGCTTTGACATACATTAGCACCACAGTAGCAGGCAACAGGAAACAGATTTCTACCTGATTATCTACCTAATTAGACACAAACTCAGCCAATCAAATTTAAAAGAGCAAAAATAAAGAGAGCAAAAATCGTTCATTAATAATAATCGAGGTAAAATGTTCAATTAATTGTGATTTGAGGTTATACTGCCCTGCCTTAACACAACACAAATCTGTCTAGTGAAGGTGACAGTGTAATTCTATAGTAGCACACTATTCTGTGTATTTTGGTGCTTAGAAATTTACCTCTTCATGAATTCCAATGTTAGCGATACATCTTTTGGGCATTTTACATTCAAAATATAAAACATACAAAACTTGAAGCTCAGGGCTACCAAAGGCCTGCTGATGTGCTCGTTGACAACCACCTGGTGAGCATAGATGCTGAATCTGTCTTCACCTAGAATATTACAAAAGTGGGTTTATTATTAATACACTGTAGTGGATGTAAATGTTTGTTCAGCGATTTCAATATACACTCTATTAATTCCTAACAGCTTTGGTTAAGTGGACAATGGAGTAGACAAAATGTACTACTTCTACAGCTATAGACTAAGCTAGGAACATTTCAATGGAAAATTTTAAATGATATTTTTTTCCATGTGTGACAGAGGTAGTAATACTTCAGTTATATTTCATCTGTACACTTGTTCACATAAAGGAGGAGAACTGACCACAACACTTAATATGATGAACAAATAAGGCAGTATTAGTCAGGATTACAAATCCATTATTGGGATGGTTGGAACAAGTCCTGAAGAAGAATACAAAAAGAAAGCTCATCAGTAGAATATTACAATAGATATTACTAAATATATATTTAGGTATCTCAAGTGAAATTACTTAATTTAATTAAACATGCATTTATGTGAGTGCTCTGCAAGTCAAAAAACATAAAATACTAAAAATTTATTCTATTCTTTGAAATGTTTTGCAATACATGAGATGAGCTGCAGTAGTTGTTCAATGGACTCTGTTGCTACCTCCTTCATCTTAAGGAAGTCCTTTATTGTTTTCCCTTTTTTGGAGATTTCCTCCACAAGTTTCTTTTGTACAGGGAAACCAAGAAGGGTTTGTTGGTGTGGTCAAATAGATGGACCGCCTCAGAAAGGTATGGCCACTCCTCTAATAAAACGTTCACACAGCTTCCTTGACTGATTGTAGAGCCTGTGAGATCACACATTCTGTAACCGACGCGCTCCTGAAATCAGACATAACACAAATGGACGTCATGGTTACCAATCCGTTTGAGGTTACAAAAAATATACCAATTATAACTGCTTGCAGTCATAGTTAAGATAATAACCAGCGAAACCAAAATGGATTACCCATCCATTATATGACAAGCTGTGTTGATCCTGATGGGAGATTGACGCGCGAGGAAACAAAGAACCTAACAAGCGAATGTACAAAATAATAATACTACAACAAACGTTGACACCGAACAAGCAGAACTCACTTTAAGACATTATCTTGTCATTTACACTATCTACGCAGATTAAATTGTTTGTAAAATATTGTGGCAAAGCTCCGGAAGAGACTTCAAGGACTGCAACTTCTGTTGAACAGACGGTTTATTAACCAACAAGTTAGCTTTAAACAAAGCTGTTGAAGTATCCGATACGGAAAACATACTTCATTTACATGAATTAGAAGAGGAGTGATACAGCAAATAATGTGGCAATGCCCCCAACACTCCTCATTCTCATTGCCTGTCCACTCCCCACTGCTGACAACCGTAATCCCGATCATGGGAGTATGCACATCGACCACACGAACTAATACCTAAGATAAGGACATGACCTAAATAAACATGAGGCAAACTTTAAACATCACAGAACACTCAAACAAGACAAAATCAAGACATAATTAACAGTTTAACACCGGGGCATGCTGGGAAATTCCTGAGGTCACACACCGACCCCAACCGGATCGCCACATTATTATTCAAAGATAGTTGACGTCATGCTGATCAAAACGAACTTAGCTGAACGTGCTAAAATAGAAGACGTTCGTCAGAATACACAAATGTTTGTCACAAAGTTTAAGATACGAATAAGATTAACTAACACCTAATGAAATCTACTGAGGAAAAAACATATTTTACCCCAGAAGTAATGAAAACTGCCTTGAAACCAACACAAGGAAATGGTACCCGGGAGGTTGTTCGAATTCAGTAACCAGAATTCAATGCGAAACGGAGAATAAAGTAAAAGTCCCGTGAATATTGTTTAAGGGTACATTTCCATAATGAGCTTACAGTACATTGTCCCGTATAATTCAAGATATTTTTACAGTGTGTAATTTTTGGAGTGTGGGAACCAATTAATTGGTTTTCCTTTATTTCTCATGGGGAAAATTCAACCAGAACTCGATGGATTCGAACCCGAATTAATTTCAAGTTCTGAGATACCACTGAATGTCTTTGTGTGTGTATATATATATATATATACACTCACCTAAAGGATTATTAGGAACACCTGTTCAATTTCTCATTAATGCAATTATCTAATCAACCAGTCACATGGCAGTTGCTTCAATGCATTTAAGGGTGTGGTCCTGGTCAAGACAATCTCCTGAACTCCAAACTGAATGTCAGAATGGGAAAGAAAGGTGATTTAAGCAA
>JAODUD010000019.1:2365099-2375880 GCA_026784285.1 Stomatorhinus walkeri | reverse complement strand
TATATATATATATATATATATATATATATGTGTGTGTGTGTGTGTGTGTGTGTGTTGTAATCAAATGAATAAAGTAGTTATTTTTGTTATAAAACCAATAAATCTGCAATTTTTGTGTCCCAAGACTTTCTGTGACCACTGTATGTTTCTGTATGTGATCTTTGAAACTTGAAAACTGGCATTTACAACAGGAAGTGGAATCAGTTCTGGAGGTGGAGGGTCAGACATGAATGCTGCGCAGGGAAATGGGGGGGGTTGCAGCAAGGGAGGGGTTGGAGTTGTTGAAGCCCACAAGGATGGAGTAAGTGGGCCCTTGGGAAGTGGGAGACAGATAACAAAAGTGAGAGGTGGAGGGAGAGGCAGACTGATATGGGGAGGAAGGCAGTGAAGCCAGAAATAATGATAGGAAGAGAATCAGCCGTTCACCTTCAGTGAATCTCCTCCTCCTTCCAGTGCCAGATGCGCACTGATGTATGCAGGAGAGAGACGGATTGCCAGGGAGCTCCAAAGCCTTGCTGCATCTGCGTTTGCACGTGTGTCTGCTTGCGTCTTTGCATACCACTGCTTACACAAATGCATGCATGCTTGCTGTTTATGTGTCACTGGATGTCCGCATGCACTTCTGTGTTTCTCTTCCCCTATCTGTGCCACAAATTGAATAAGCCACACTCTGAACTCCGAGTATAATGTATGCTGGGGTAGTCCCCTTGTTTTATGCCTCTGGCCATTTGACTGCATGCCCATATTTCAGTGTCCTTCATTTCCCTGATATTGCTGACATAGGTTTTTGTACAGCTGGGCTATTAAATGCACCATTCTCTTAAGCAGTAACGGTTACTCATGGATACATTACACCTGACGTTATAGCCTGTAACCCTTCATGCACCAGCTCAAACTGTGCTACAATTTCGTAATGAGCTTGACCTGAATTAACATGCATGGATTTTACTGAAAATGTCTTTAGGATTAAAAAGGAAAAGATACTATTCACACACGCACAACGTCAGCCTGCCCAGAACATTGCCCAGAAGTCCAGTTCTTTGTCACCGTCTTTCTAGCCCATCCCAGATCGACTCATTCTCATAATTGACCATCAGTTTTCATTATAGGTGTGGCAGCATCCAACCAATCAATGCAACATTAGGTACAAACTCCACATGGAGCATATGAACTCCATGCATGTCCTTACAGCAGATCTGTACCTGTCTCTACTCACAATATCCATGAAATAGCTGTCACTGCACCAATGCTGTAAATTGTGCTTCATTCTGCAGAAGAGATGCAGGAGGCAAGAACCACAGGGAAGATTCTTAATAACATATCTGCACTATTGCCCCAGTGCTGGTTGTTTTGCTTTTATATGAAGCAGTGGGGCTTTGTGTTTTTCTTTATGGATGAACCGCACGGTAGTTGGCGAAGTTGCGAAACAGTGGTGAAAATGTATTTAACCTGCCCATTTCCTCCAACAGGGTGGCCAGAGGTGTCTTGGAAGCAGCTCGATGGCTTGGATGATCCTGTTGCCAGGGAGATTTATGGGAAAGTATGCAAGGACCTATTTTGTGTTAAGCCAAATCTAAAAGCCGGTCGCATATTTCTGTTCTCATGGAACATGAACCTGTCAGTTAGCGTGGCTCTGCTACCCACTATATGCTATCAGTCTCTGCAGAAATATCTGCAGGAATTCTGCTATAACTCCCTGCTGTATCCTTAAAAAGCAGTTAAAGCAGATTTTCACGAATGGAGGGAAATTTATGTATATTTATGAGCAGAGTTTATTTTGTAATGATGATCCTGCTGTGGAAAAAGTTATTAAACATTTTGACATGTTTCCGCAACTGTTATTGAATGTTATTCACAAACTGAGGGGGTCTCTAATTGTGTTTTTCTCTCCTTGTCTAACTTTCTGTCCATTACTCTTTTTTTATCTTACTTATTGTACCATTTTTGCAGGGTAGTTTTATGCAAGGAAAAGGAAGCTTCTTGATGGTTGCAGGTCCTCAGTTTGGCTCCAGGGGGCGCTGTAAGCTCTCAGGCAGCCCCAGAAATGGATATGAATTATTCATAAGGAGCCAGGCTCATTGTGAGTTGCTCGCACAGTGGCGGCTGGCTTAATTAGAAGTTCAGGCGGGCACACTGATGAAGCCTCATTAACGGTCATCTGTGCAGTCAGGGGACTCATCCTGTGGTCGCAGGACCATCTGCATAGCGCCGGTCATTGGCATCGCTCGGCGAAGTGCACTTACGCTCATGCAGAGACACCAGCTCCTCACTGCACATTTTCACAGGCTCTTCTCAGGAGGCGCTCGCAAACACACAGTCAAGCAGTGGCCAGCAAACCATGTGACCCAGAACATACTCAAAGCGTTGTTATGCATTGTGCTGACACCTGCAAGTATCCTTACTGCAGGGGGAAAAAAACTTTTAATTTCTGTGGATCTATATGTCTACTGAAAGCGTGTGTGTGGATTCTCACTGCAGTTGTGCACACGTGGGCGTTTTCATTGTGGGTGTTTGTAGATATTTGCTGTCAGCAACTCATCTCGAAAGATTATAATTAAAAAATGGAGAAAATATGCAACTGTTCAGTGGTGTGTGTGTGAATTTTATATTAGCATTTATGTTTGTTCCATCTGTTTTAAAAAGATGATAATTAAGACTATAATTAGAGTAGATAGTAACTGTAACAGTCCTGTGTGCCGTGTGTGTGCATTTTTACTGCAGGTGTGTGTGTAAGCGCTACCACAAGCCACATTTGTTACAAGAGAGTTTGTTCCAATAAAGAAGTTACAAACTTGTTTCCTCTTTACCACCTATAAATGTCTTGTCCTGGTTTTATAAAGGAAGAAAAGTGTCAGCATTGAGACTCTGGTATTTTCCATATTTCTTTATGCTAACATTAGCCTGTTATGTATTCTAGTCTCGGCAGATCTGATGTTAGCCTATTACAATTACAGACCAGATTCCGCAAAACCAAGTTTCAAATGGACTTTGTCAATGATTCGATGATATGGAGGATTGTCATCGTTGCCATTTTATGTGGAGGTGCAGAGTAAAAGCGTTCATAGTGGGCATGACTCTTATGGTGCTTGTTGGAGTATTTTCTGAAGAGAAGAGTGTAGATGGATATGAGCAAAATAGCTGTGGGGGGAAAGTGAGTACATGACCACATATTACCTTGGAGAGCATTTATACTGTAAATAAAATACATGAGCAGGGATTTACTGCCAGCAGAAATTACCCAGTCAATGTCTGACTCGCCCCTGAGTATTTTGCTCTTTTAAATTTCTAACTGAATAAAGAAAAGCACCAGATGACTGTTTTATATATAATATGGGTTTTATGGTACTCTTTACATTGTGTTAAAACTATAATGACCGAACAAGCAGATGAGAGAGATCTGATGCCGTTCTGGATTACCATCTTATCCCTTTTGCGATTTATTTCCCAGCCTAGCAGAAGGCGTCTACCTCGCTCGCACATTCCACTAGCGAGGACACGGGTGACCAGAGAGTCTCCTGAAGCTGGATCCTCACGGAGAGCAAATGAAGTGCCCAGCGGGGGGGAAACACAGCACTGATGGAGCCTCTTTTAAAGGTACTCCTCTCCCCGCCCACGTAAAAATTGTGAATTTCTCATTACGTCTGAGGAGGGCTAAACTTTTGAAGAACATGGTTCACAGACTCTTCAGATATAAATCTATGATTAGCTGCCATTTCAGTGAATTAAGTGAAAGAAAGCGAGTATTTTAATTATAGTTTGTCTGCCTTGTTCTTTACGGGCAGATCAATTGACTGTGAAATGACGCATCCTGCAGCTTTTTTTGTTCTCTATGACTCTTGTCTCTGTGGATCAGAAGCAGACGGTGATGGTGAGTGTGTGTGTGTGTGTGTGTGAGTGTGTAATAAAGGCCTAATGTTACCTTGCGTGTGACATGCGCATAAAGCAAAATCCTTCTACAAAATATATAATGCAGGTTCAGCTGAGGTTTAGCACCGACAGAAGCCTCTAATGTAAGTTCTTATTATTCCATATGTTCTGTTTAGGTAAGTGAAATAAAGCCATTATATTGCACATCCTGCAGAACACCTCAGAAAGCAGATTTTCTTGTTTCTGCTGGAAATTCTGGGCTGCAGACCAAAGCCATTGGGGTGATGAGGCCTGTACTGGCCTAAGCCATCCAGTAAATGGGGAAGCCGGTTTCAAACCTTTTTTTTTTGGCAAATGGAGCTGTGCTCTGTTTTCGACCTGATACAGAGGGCGAGAGGAAGGGCAAGATGGAGAGAGGGAGAGAGAGAGGGAGGGAGCAAGAGAGGGATTGAGCTAAAAGGGAAGAGCAGCGCTGAGCTGAAACTGAAGGCAGCGAGGGTAGCGGCAGTGGGGCTGACTGGATTTAATTGGCTTTAAGGGTTGGGGGCTGTGTTCCAGCGCTCCGCACGGCACTGTCACACTCCATTAGATGCACAGGCCGGATAATGAGAGCGAGCACAATCAGCTCCCAGCAGACGTGTCCCCCAGCCATGGCTAGGCAGGCTGTCACCCCCCCAGCCGACTCTTCATCTCCCTCAGCCCCACAGGCTGCCATTTGGGCTGTCACACCCACCCCCAAGACTCACTCACCTCGAAACTCCTAGGAGGGACGGCTGCTTCTCCACGACCGCTCGCTTCTCTCTCGCTCTTGTGCTGCGCTACCAAATTGAGTCATAATTCTTTTCTCTGTAATGTTTGTCATGGAGAATGGAAAATAATTTTTGAGGTTATGAATTGTGCGACAAATCCGTGCCTATATAAAGTGTCTGCATTGTGTTATAAGATTTCATTTCCAAGTGGAGCTACTTTAAGACAGAGGTTTGGCATACAGTCAGGGTCGTGCTATGGAGTCCTCTAGTATGTCATGCTGGAGTAAAGGGTCCAGACACAAAGGTGTGGCTCTTCACATCGCTGTGTGATTCATCCTGTATCTGTAGACCACAAACTTCAATTCATTTCTAAAAGAGCATACTGTGATTAATATCTTTCAATTTGAATCTCCTCCTTGATGTTGACTCTTCTCTGCTGAGCTTCCTTCATGAGGAGGGAAGCTTATTCTCAGAGGCAAACCCAAAAAACCTGACGAAAACTCATCCCGGGCAATATTTAATCCCTGCTGGCACGTTCCGGAACCTCTGTGTATGTTTTACAACCCCTGTACACATTCCAGAATCCCTGTGCATGTTCCAGGCCCCATGTGTATGTTACAGAGCCCACGTGCATGTTCCAGAAGTCCTGCACATTCAGGGTTTCGACCCCATTTTAAAGCCCCTGGTTCGACTCATCCACATTTCCATTTTAACTCCACATCCCACGTTTCCAGCTTACACCCGCATTCCATCCACCCCTTTTTTCATATTCCACACTCCAAGTTCCCTTAATCTCTCTCAACACCACATTTCATTATTTCAGTTCATTTATATTTTTTGTTATCCATTTTCAGCTCAGCTTCCATTCTCATGTTCATTTTCCATGTTTCCAATTTCAACATTTCGCATTCCATCTAATTCATATTTTACATTCCAGATTTTGTTCTGATTTCATACTTCCGTCTCGTAAAAAAACTAAAAAAAATTCACCAAGCTAGCAGCCCATGTAAGCTGTAAATGCACCCATTGGTTGGAGCTTATTGCATTTTCAATTTATTATCAGCACTACTGGATGCTATTTCCTGCTTTGTGACAATTATACAGATGATCTGAGTGCTCTGCTATCTGCCTGCTCACATTTATTTCTCCTACCGATTTTCTCATTTTACCTTCTTCGTGTCTCAGCACCACTCTGACCCCAGTCTTATCCATCCACTGAAGAAGGTCAATTAAGAGGCATTTAGTTTTAAAATTGCATCAGGTAAAAGTGAACCAGCTCACACTTAAATGAGACGGTGAGCACCTTCACTTCATGAAGCCTTCTGTATCTGAAGGAACAGCCTGACTAATCATACTCAATATAGAAACATTGCCTTTAACCTTTAATTTTTAACGGGGCTACAATTTTTCTCTCTGATGCTGGCTGTCATGGTCAGATCTCATTATGGATTTATAAGTGGCTTAGTTTATCATTATTATTGAATTTCAGTATCTTTGGAGGCTATTCGTCACTGAATATTTTACTGTGGAAAAAATATTCTAATATTAAACCTTATTTTATACAGTTATTGCTTCTGTGGTTTCAGTAGCCTTAGAGCAACCTTTAAAACAAAGCCGGGTTTCTGGGTACTGCAGTGAAGAAGCTAAATAAGGAATGAGGGTCCACTTCCTCCTGTCCAAAATGCATTATTTATTAGCGAGCAAAAAAATGACAGTAAAAGTTCTTCAAGTTTCCTAAATGCACAGCCCAGACAGACAGGACCTATGCTTCCTTATAATCCTCCTTTGCATGAGCCATAGGTGCTGTCCAGGATCAAGCATCGAGCCACATGGATCGAAGCCTTGCGCAGACACTATTTACGGAGGTTTGATGGCAGGTGATGAGAACATGCATTCCCCATCATATGTTCAAGCCTTTTTTTTTTCTCTCAGCCCTCAGAAAATACCCCCAAACCTTGATATAGAAGCTCACACTGCAGTGTATAACATTCAAAGACCAAATGTCTGTGTAGTAGTTATAATTACATTTATAGTTACATTGTTATAGTTATAGTTACATTGTGCTGCTTTCCTTTAATACTCATAGCTTGCTAAGTCTCAAAACGCCATTCTTCATTATATTCTGGCAATCAAATACAAAAGGAAATACAGCCACTGGAGGTAATTAACGTGGTCCAAGCGATACAGCCTGAATAGACTCTTTGGCCACATTTAACATTAAATGTTGCATTAGAATATCTGTAAATGAATGTGTATTAAATATGTAAGCATATCGATCAAATTCCTATGGACAGCTTTTTGCCTAAATGGTCTCAAAGTGTTGCAGTTCAAATTTTGTGGGAATTGGATGAACAGTTTAAGACATGTTCAAAGAAGTAGATTTTACACATTTTGTAAATTAGCTAAAGATCTAAGGGGTGGAGTTTGATTATCTTATTAGGATACGCCAAAGAATGTGCAGAAAAGAGAATGTACTTTCCAAGACCCACAGTTTAAAAATATGGACCAAAATGTAAAAAACTGCACTATAGCGCCACCATCAGGACAATGGGTATGATTCTGCTTGCTTGAGTAGTGGGGGGGATTCTGCACCATTCTACCAAATTTGGTGTTTCTACACCTTACAGTCTCGGCTCCCCATATTGTTTTAGTGCATAATAATAATAAGAAGAAAAATCCTAATAAAGCACTGTGTGCTTAGACCCTTAAATAGACCCACAGCTCCGTTAACAAATGCCTCATTTGCAGCAATGCAATGCCATTGCCAGTGCCAGACTCGTTCTCAATTCGGAACTAGTTCTGCACATTTCCACCGCCATGGGCCAGAAAATAACGGCTGAAACACAGCACCACAGAAAAGCTGGTCTCTGAATCTGGCACCATAGCATCAGCAAAAGTGGGACAGGCTATCATGTTCAAGCCTTACTCATACCCAGAAAATTCAATCCATAAGCGATATCGTTTAGTCTAATATCGCTGCTGCCAGCAGTGAAACAACCAGAATAACATTTTCATTATTTTTTTTTATTTTGTAGACAACGAAAGATCGATCTGCTGGCCAGATTTAATATGAAAGTACAACTATGTCAGAGGTTTAAAAAATAAAATATTGTGGTGCAAGGATATTGTGGAAGAGATCACGAGGCAGACAGCAAAGTAAAATTTTTAGCAGACTCTTTTACTGCACGATCCTTAAAACTACAGCAGTAAAACACAGAGTGAGAATAAATTAACACACATTATAAGGGCCCTTAAGTAGACAAAAGTGGATACAGGAGGATATCAAGTCATACTTTGAAAACTTCTTTTCAGTTCAGCAGCTTAGAAAAATTTATAATCCAAAACAGATCGAAATAAATCTAAAAATTGAAATGAATATGAACCTTTACTCTCACTTCAGTCTATGTAATATTTCTGTTCCATTCTATTTTGAAAGCAATAGAAACGCATGCAGAATCTCAAAATGACACTAAACCAGCTTATGTTGGTGGAAATGAGGCAAAATCAATGTATTTGGTGTATGATTGTAAACAGCAAAAGGATGAGCTGTGGGTGCATGGCCTAAACTGTGCACCACTGTCTGCTCTTCACTGGTGACTCAGGACACAATCCGCAGCAAAAAAATTAGCAACTAAAACACGTATAATAAATAAACTATTAAGTAAATGATTGAATGAATACATGTAAAATAAAGAAAGTTAAAGAAGTATACATATGGCAATGGAGATCAACACCAATATACTGTACTTGTTTCACGTGCTCTATTTTCATGTGTGTTTTCCTGGAAGGTCTGTCTTTTGTTTTCATTTCCATCCCACCATTTTTTTAAACCTATCCCTACCCCTTTGCCCGATTAAAGTCCTATTCCTTCATTCATGCCTTTGTCACTTATTTCACCATCCCACAAGCGATTCTTAGAGGGGTGTATAAATACACACGGCTCTTTCTCCCCGTGCTCCCGATGTCACATGGCTCTATCCTGGGGCTGAGCCAGCTCTCCCACAGCTATGCTGGAACTGAGATGCTGGGTGTCTTCAGCACAATTCCGTTTTATTATTTCAGCTTTGATCTTTCACACTCAAAGGATTTTTTGGGCCTGTTCTGTCCCATGGTCTATCACTGCCTGACTTTCTCTATGCCGTCTGAAGTATGAAGTCCTCCTTTAAGCTACAACTGGAGGGGTGGAATAATTCACCGAAACCTCTCTGAAAGAGCAGAGTGAGAGAAGATGTCAACACCTCTGAGACACAATTTCTCCACCACCATTGTTATGAGACATTGGGCAGATTGAAATGTGTTTGAAATATTGCTGGTTTAGCTCGGTGGATTTTTTTTCTAGATCTGGAAACATCCAAGTACATGTTTTGATTTGCCACACATTCTCTCAATAAAAGGCCAAACCAGAAATTTTTGGGCTGATGCATCATTAAGAAAAAGACACTAAAATGAATGTGACTCAATGAATCACACCAATGTCACTGGTAGTCATGTGACTTGATTTAAAGCTGCCTTGATATAATCCAAAATAGGACTGTAGTCATGTCACTTTGGTTGTGAACCTGCAGAAGCAACTTGAGACGCATGTTGAGAAGGTCATCAATCAGGACGTTACCCAACTATCCAGGGACTCTTATTTAAAAAAAACTGAAACAGAGAAACACAATGAATTACATTAACATAAAACATATTTTCCTATTTTAATTGCATTTACATTTGACAAATTAGATCACTTGCCCAAGCGTGAAGTGGCCTTGTGTAGGATATCAATTATATAAAAGAGCCAAGTTAGGGATGATAAACGGCATCAGAGGCACGTCAGATGTCATTCACTCATTCTTCCTCATTAGTGGTTCCGCTAAACTGTCTGCTTTTTATTGTTTCTGTTAATAATCGCTTTTATGTTCACTATTTTTATAGTACAAGCAGACCTATTTACTGGAAGCTTGGCAAGGCCAGCCACAGTTTAAAAAAGATATGTCAAATGCATGCAATCAACATGTGAAATACATGCAATTGACATGTAAACATCATATTGACAACCTTGTATAAATCTGTTATTCATCATAATTATATTATATCATGCTACAATATAATGGTTATGCAAATAATCTGATTCTGGCATTTCAACAATTTTTGCCTGCCCCACTGAAATCCATACACACACATACAAACAAAACACACAGGTCACATAACACACACAAAATACCTCCTGGCTCAGAAGGTGGAATGGAAGGCTGGGGTAGAGGTTTTATGTTGTTATTTCTCTGTCACACCCCCTGCTCATCGTGAGACCTTATTCCTGAGCAAGCATGTCTTTCTGCATGTGTGCTTGGGGTGTTGGCAAGCTGTACGTTTCACGTAAGTTAAGGACTGGTAATCTAAAACAGAAGTCAAACAAA
Source organism: Stomatorhinus walkeri (assembly GCA_026784285.1). Classification (NCBI taxonomy): domain Eukaryota; kingdom Metazoa; phylum Chordata; class Actinopteri; order Osteoglossiformes; family Mormyridae; genus Stomatorhinus; species Stomatorhinus walkeri. Next base: position 2,365,865 of record JAODUD010000019.1, on the reverse strand, counting down.
ATAAATGTTATAATAAAACTGAGGAATGATTGGTCAAAACTGTTCAAGACATGGCTCTGTATGGAAGCTGGGGTTTGTGCTGAGGTATTTCTCACCTGCCCTGGTCATGTGACAGGCACCCATAATTCACAGCAAATCGCTTATACCTCAAGTCACGTTCCATCACAGCTCTAATATGGGGCTGTGTGATATTTACGGTGGACATCGCTTGTTCTGTTCCTCTATTTCCTGAGTCCTAAAGGAAATCTCATGCATATTACGAACAGGTCCATGTGCATTTATCCGCCAGCTAGTAAGACATCCTTCTCCCCTCGCCAGGATTTTACACCAGAAGAAAGGCCATATTCTACTTCAAGGTACATGGCTAGGAGCAATTTTTTTGCATATCAGTTTGAAAACGGAAACTGTAAATACACAAGAGCTGTTCTTAATAACCATTGCGGCTCAGAGCTCCGTCATACCCTCCCCTTCTCCCCAATTACCTTGGCCTATCACTGTGGAGCACTGGTCTGTGAAGAAATTCCCAATATCTAAATTTACACACTGTATCAATCTTGTTTAATAGACTGGAAAGCTTATTGCTCCACTGAGAGAGAACGGCAATGATAAATTGCACGGACCTTGCGACAGCCGACCGTGATGTATAATGAAATATTTATGATTTATCCCAGCTAATATACTGAAATGAAGTGTGTGATGTATAGGAGCAGATGGGACTCCTATTGACTGTACTTCTCAGTTGAGGAACGGGGGGGGGGGGGGGGGG
>JAODUD010000019.1:2354102-2364999 GCA_026784285.1 Stomatorhinus walkeri | reverse complement strand
GGGGGGGGTTGTATAGAGAATGGCAAGGCAAGCAAGGATAGTGAGAGGGAGATGAAATGGGAGAGGGAGAAAGAGAGGGAGAGCTACGTAATGTGAAATAAAGAGAATGTCAAAGACAAGGTAGAAGGGGCGGCACACAGAGCCACAAGCTACAGAAATGTGGAGGAAGAGCAGCAGGCAGATATACGTTAGAAAAAGGAGATGGAGAATGGATGAATTGATGCCGAGAGGGAGGGAGAGATTACTTAATGGTTTGATGAAATAGACAGAGGTGTACCAAAATAACACTGTCTGTCATTATCCTTTCCTTGTTCAAGTAAAGAATTTATATTCACTGACTGTAGACTTTGTATTTATGCCGAGAAATCAGCTTGACAATTGTGTGTGTTTTTCCCTTTGATAATTGCTTTATTGTTGCATAAGTGCATCGTGTCCCTGCTATTACCTCCACTGGAGTCTGATCTAAAGAGGCTGCAGGTGCATGGTGCATGTTGTGTACCTAATGATGTCGGCGGGGTACCCTGAACCAGTTAGCAGTACAGGTCTGCGCCAGCTGCCTGGTGACATGCTCCCTGTCGCCTCTCCTCCGCTTCCTCGCAGTCACACTGCAGCCTCCCCCGCCGTCTCCCTCGTTTGCTCCGGGTTCAGTCTGGCTCCATAACCAGTCGGCGTCCAGCTGCTTCGGAGTGAAGGATGTTACATCTCACATCTGGACCGTCAGCTCCGGTGTGCTGTGTACAGGAACTGGGGCCCCAGGAAATCACCCAGCAGAGATATCAGACTGCCCCTAGAGGAACCTGGTGGGATCAGCCACCCCCTGTGATCTGAACCTTCTCATTATCACCTGAAAGGCCACTGAAAAAACTGGCATCAATAAGCCCATCAATAATGACACAAGCCAGAAAATGTTACTTTCCAGAGAATCCAGTGCTAGGCAGGCAAGCGGAAGCTCTAGGGACTGTTGTTAGGGCCTGGGTTTCTGTTTGTGTGTGTGTGTTTGCGGATCATGTCTCTATTACATTATAGGGACCAAATGTTCCTCACAGTGTAATAAAAAACTGTTATTTTGATGTTGTGGGAACCATTTTTCAGGTCTCCACAAAGATCTATGAATGCAATCAAAAAAGTAAAAATGCTATAAGTCACGTAGTTTAGTTGCTTATGGTTAAGATTAGTGCTGGGTAGGGGGTTAAGGTCGTCATGTTAGGACTAGGGTTTAACCCATAGAAATGAACGGAGAGTCTCCACAATGATATGATTACAAACCTGTGTGCGTGTGTGTGTGTGTGTGTGTGACACCTGAGCAGGGACCCACATTGCTGATTAGTGCATGGAGGAAGTAATTAAGGAGAAAACCAGCTGAGTGGCTCTCAGCAAGTTACTCGAGAGGTGGAAGCAGAGGACATTCAACACAGGTTATTATTAGAAAGAAAGGAGACAGAATCTGCACGCAGGGCACCACGGGTCAGTGAGGCTCCATGTTCCACTCTCCGGTCATCCGTATGCCGGCTTTGACACTGTCCATTTTTCATTTTGAATTACTGACAGATTTTAGGGTCATTTTATCATAACCCTGAGATGGACATGCATCCCATTAAGTGTATATCCCAGTCTTGCACACTCTGTTGTTTTACCCTACGGCCCCATAACCCTGACCAGGATAAGCCTGGACTTTAGTGCAACCGTTTAACACAATCACGTATCATACAATATAAAGCTTCCATATGTTTTTGAATACATTTCAATGAGTTTTCCATTTTTTAATCCATGCAATTTACAATGACTTGACATATGATTAAAGTTTTTTTTTACTAAGCAAATGTATGGAAAAAAATTCAGGCAGCCGTACGCCTGGCATAGTGCTCTATCTAGTGCATGTTGCGTTCTGTACAATAATACTATACTGTACAGTAGCACAACCATCCCAGCCTCACATGCATCTCCAAATCTCATTTTCACACCAAAAAGTCACACCTGTGTGTAAGAACAGAACCCAGTCATAAGTTGGGGACAGTTTGTACTATTTATGGAAGGCACAATGCAGACACTCCTCTTAACGACCTACCCGTTCACCGACCACCCAGAGTTACGACCAGCTCTCCGACCAGTTGGCAAGAATTTTGATTGTGGAAATGGCAGCGCAGCCTTTCTATTATATTCAGTTTGTTATGATTTCTAATTTATTTGGGTCAGCGAAGGAAGGTTGTACATGATTTGCAGTTATCCTTTATTTTGATATGCCATATCAGTTTACACTGAACTCACGATCCGCTGCCTTTGGTTCGATACGTACAGTATGCTTTGTATTGTGGGATAGGCAACTTCCAGTAGCTCGTAAAGCACGAATGTGCGCAAGGGTAAAGCTTGTACTTGTTTTATATCTTTAGTTAGTATGTACAAGTAACTTGGCTATTCTCTATGCGCTGTTGTAGTTCATTAATGTGCCAAAAGATGGTAACAGTGATTCACTTGATTGCAGTGACGCTAATTTGCGATAAGTGCCTATATATGATAGCGTATCATCTATTTGTAATTCCATTGATGATTTTTGTTAGCGCTTATCGGCTAGCTTGTTGTTTCTCTGCTATGCCAGAAAAGAATCCTCCTAAGTCTTTTTTATGTTTTGTTTATTACAGTTTCACTCATAGATTTTCATTTGTCACATACAGAGAAAACACGTAACAGGAACAGTGCATTGTTTATTACAGTATACAGTACACTACTGTACAAACATTTATAAATATACTGAAAATACCAGTCTAGCATGCTTGAAATATCGTTAAGGGGTGACTCCTTCCTTATCTACCAATTTGCTTAAAAACCTTGTCGTAGGAGAGAACTCAGTCTTTAAGTGAGGATTGTCCGTATTAAAGTCTTTCAGAACTTGAGACACCTGTTGGTGTATTTTAGTATTACAGGTAAACTGTAATCCCATTCAAGAGATAAAATGGACAATAAAACGATCAAAGATGCCACTTAAACTCCAAAATGTAGCCTGTAGAAAAGGCAGAAGGCTGTGGACCTCCGTGCTGCTCTCAGGTCTGCGATTCTGTCACACTGACAGAAGGGGCCTTGTGCTCTGGTGAGTTTGCACTTCACCTGCTGTAGCTTTTAAATGTCACCCTAGATTGTTTCACAGCCAGCCATGATACCAGCAGCAATGGCCCCTTTCAGTCCTTCCTCATCTCTTTCTACATCTGACAGGACCACATGAACCTAAAAGCCTCTATCCTGATGTTGCTGCCGACGCAAGACTACAAAAGGGCCGCTAACCAAATACCCATGGGCATAAATCAGGAAGGGAGGGGGCAGGATGGAGAAATTAGCATGCCCGAGGAGACTCCATCCCTGACCTCAGCTACCGCTGTCGCTCTCGATCACCATCACGCTGGACCCCTTGCACTGAAGCAGAGCCATAAGGTAGAGAAAAGAGAGACACAAGGGGGTCCTCCGGGAGGGTAAGAAGGAGACCTGAGCATCAGAAGAGAAAACCGCATGCAGACATGGGTGGGTAATTAAGAGAAAGGAGACCCACATCAGAACCAGCAAAGTGTTGGGTAGAGTGTCACGCATTCCATTAGGTGATTACAAAACATGTGATTTAATCACCATATTTCATAAGAGTTGCTATTATAATAATCAAATATAAAGGAGGGGAGATTTCACACTACAGATACTGCCAGGTTTCTATCCGTGTTTGGCACTGATGGCAGGTGCCCAGCCAGTCCTTCACCTGAGGATGTGATAGTGTGCACTCTGAGTTGGAACTAGATGGGAGGCACCAAAGAAACGTGCTTTGGGGGGGGGGGATAAAAAAAGTCAGTGTCCTCTCAAAAAACTGTAGGGAGTACCATCACAGTGCAAAACACTTTAACAGAAAAGACGGAAAGGTGAGTGATGAAGAAAATATTAGCCTCTCTCGGACTATGAAGTGAAGTACCTCGCTCTGAAGAATAAGCTCTTGATGACTAACACTAATAATAATGACTATTTTTATGTATGTTTGTGAAGTCTTTCTGGCTGGGATGGAGAACAAGTGTCACACCAAAACAGAGTAAGGAACAAGAGATGATTCTAAAACTTGGTATTCCAGCTCAACACAAAGCAAAACAGTATATAGTTTGTGAGAAGAAAAAAAAAACAGATGATGGTACTGCACTGTAGCAACCCCTGAGATACTGAAGCTTAAAGGAAGCAGATGGAAAAAAGCCAGTTAATATTCTCAGTGAGAATCAGAGACAGGTGGAATGAAGTGACAAAGGTAACTCCAGCCACACAACCCTCCCTGAGCAGACACTTGCAGAGATTTTTGGTGTAAAACTCCTGCTAAGTTTCATCAACAAACAGGCTTCAACGGTGCTGAGCTAGATTCCCAGAATCCAGCCGTGGAACCGAAGCATATCGAACGAAACGATTACATTCCTGTTTACTTTCTTTGGGCTTCTTTACTCTCCAAGTTGATTCACAGAAGTTTCTATTGCCCATAAATCACTGGAATTACTGCCTTTGCTGGCCTATAGAGTTAAAACCTAGGAGTGAGATTCCCCGAACTTCTGGAGAGTAGGTGAAAGCAAGGCAACAAAAGAAAGAGCGATCAAAAGAGGGAGAGAGAACGACAGACAGGGACAGAGGGAGACACAATAAAAAGGAATGGGGAGCTATGAGCTGGAGGCAGGATTGAAGTAAACATAGCAGTAACAGGGTCAGGAAGAGATTTAGAGGCACACCCCCACCCCCAGCCGCTAGGGGCCTGATTAGCGTGGGTTGGATGTGCAGCCAGCATCGCAGGGTAGATGTTAAGAGAGGACCTCAAAGGCAGGAGCACGCACTGTTTGCGTGGAAGTAAGGCACGTTGACTCTCTACCTAACCTCCATTCACCCGGGCGGGGGGGGGGGAACAGTGAAAGGGAAAGTGCCGGGCCACTGACTGCGTCCTCAGTAACTAGCATCATCATCTAACTGTGAATTCTAATGAGCAGCAAGACTTTAATAACTGAAATTTTCTCTGGTCTGAAGTCAGTTTGCAGTTATCAATAATACACTAATTAAATCTAGTGTCTGGGGCTTTGCGTTCAGATTCTGCTAAAGGCCTTTTTTCCCCATCATCAGACCCCGCATAAAAGGGATCTGCTCACTAAGGGGTTAATATTGTGTTTCACTTAAAAATTTCTTTTTGCTTAAAGTAACTGGAAGATGTAAAACATCAAAACATCAATATGGGAGCTTGTTGGTGTCGAGAGAGAGAGTGCATTTGGGTGCTTTAATAGGGACGATCAAATTAAATCATCAGTTAGATCACTGGACATGTCACCCCTAAAATGAACACTACAAATTTTATAAAATCATTCTCAATTAATAAATATTCTGACACCAGATGTATCAAGCTGTAAACAGGAATGACTTGTGACGACTGTAGAACAGTAGGTATTATGCAGGGACACTGCTAGAAATTTTGGGCCCCCTGACAAAATAGAGGTCCCATGTATAGAGTTTGATAAACAGGGGAACGGTGCCCCCCCTAGAATATCTTGCCAAGTGGGCCCCCGACAGTAGATTTTTGGGGCTCCTACACAGTGCTGGGGTCCCTGAATCGGCCAGGACATCCATGCTGCTCCGACACTCCTAGTCTTTTGTGTGTTGGAGCTCTTGTACATATTTCTAGATTCTGCTTTCAGACTCTTCTAGACCGAGTAATTTTAAACATTTGCGTTTATGCCCTTGTGATTCCATGACCCCCAACAGCAGTGAATGAGAAGGTTGTGGGAGAAGAAGCGGTGGGGAGGGGGGCTGGTGACGGATCACCATGGAGCAGGGCAGGCGCCCTCGAGATGTGGGTCTGACAAGCCCATCAATAAAACCCACTGGGAATCTGATCAATCCCTTTGATGAATGATTAGAGCTGCAGATCCCCAGCATCACCTGGCTGTCAGGCGGAGAGGCGGGGCTGACCGGCTCGCTAGGAGAATCCCTCCATGTGCCAGAAGGAGATGCTCAAACATATGCTTTAAACGACTGAGCCTCTCTTACTGGGCCGGTTCTCCCAGGGGAGCCCTTCGAGAGACGCAGCCATTTATTTTTGTCAAGGACGTTTGTGTGCTGCTTCCATGACGCTTATTTTATTTGATCTTATAATCGCATAGATCATGTGCCTGCTGAGAGGAGAGTCGTTCATTGATAAATAGGCATGCTACCTATCCAATGTTAAATCAGCGAGTCAAATCTGGCACTGCCACTGACTTATTAATGCTGACTTTCCCAAGCTACATATCGGTAATATTTATCTTTCTACAGCCGTCAGGTTAACGATTCTTAAAAAAAAAACAAGTAAGTGTAGTTTAGTTTCGCATGGATGCATGCATACGCTATCTATTCATTGATCCCCACACAAGCACATCCATCATGTGTTTGGAACACGGTAAATAAATCTGTCCAAGCAGGGGCTGACGGATCAGTCGTCAAGCAGTGTGAGCACCCTACTCTGTTACTGTGACTAATTCTGTTGACCTGTTATTAGCTCATTGTGAAGCTCCATGCTGTCCCAGGGGAACATGAAGGGGTGGCAGTCACAAGCAAACTAATGGCTGCGTTCAGATGCTCTGCCCCCCCACCCCCCCACCAAAAGTTTTTGGCCACATTCCTGGACCTGCAGGAGAGACAGATTAGGCAGGAAAGGTGCCCGTACCAGACTGCCCTGTGTGCCTGGTCCTGAACTCCACTTGGAGCCTTCGAAAGTGACACATACTTACACCACATGAAATACAAGGCATTTATATGGAACCTTGTTATTTCACAAAGGAATTAACAGGGCCCAAGTCTGATGCAGGTCAACAGACGGGCCAATGGGAGGCACAGTATATTACGGCGCCTTTTAAATGGTCCACAGAATTCATTATTAAACAGCAGACGTTTATTAGTCCATGAAAATGGACAGAGAAGAGCCCAGGAATCATTGTGTTGTGGCCCTGACAGCCAATGCAAGCCAACGAGCTGGAAGATACCGTTAGCAAGCTGCACGGTTGCTGGTAAGAGGGTTCAATTATACTGCCATTGTGAAAAATGAAAAAAAGAGAAAAATCTCATATAGTATGGTTACATTGTAATGTTTCATGTAATTGGCCCAGACAAAGTTGTGAAACACATATATATTATATACATGGCTACATCTAACTATAGGCAGAATTGTCAGTGGCCAAGGGCTTCCAAATGATCTCCATTGTGGAGGAAGTTTTCAACGGCTTTCTTGGTGGGTGGAACTCTCGGGTACAGCTTTGCCTTGGGCCTCTCAAAAGGTAGATCCAGCCCTATTGAGTGGTCAGCCTTCTTTGAATTTTGTTTCCACGCCTTTCATCCTACATCTAGCCCTTTCATAAACCTTTAACGTATCTACTTTACTTGCCTGCGCAGATGAAGCCGTAGTATTTTCGACATTATGGGATTTAAGGCTGCAAAACAGGACTGGCAGCAGACTCATGACAGTCTACCATTCAGTCACTCAGTAAAGTGCTACTTATTATTCTGATGAAAGGAGAAAATGCAGATCTTCTGACCTACAACACAACACACATCATACAAATCATGCTCACCATTTGAAGCAAACATACAGACGGTGTGACAGGAATTACAATGAGTCAAATTGTTTTGATTTATCCCTTCTTTTCCATCCACCCCGTTACGCACATACACACACACGCACGCACAGACAAGCAAACACAGTGAATGCTTCCCACCACACCACTAGCACCGAACATCTGTCTTTCCTCTCCCCAGCCACTAAGTGTTACAGTCAATGTCAGCCGTTCAGTTGAGCGGCCTGTTTGGGAAGGGCCTCTGGGCAGAGCCGATTCGTCCGTCTGACTTTCACCGATCTTCCAAGCGGAAACATGTCTCAGCACCCGGCTGGCATTCTCACACTCATCGCCCAGAGGACGGCAATGAGGGCTTTTGCATTTACCCCTGCTCTGTGAAGATGACACATGCCTTGGCTGCGTTAAAACTGCCCTTCGGAGAAAGGCAACATGTACTCAGGCATTTCATGACCTCCTGTTTTATGCTCTGAATATGTTTCAGCTTAATAGGTTTTGTTTCAGTATAATATAAATCAGGACTCTTCAAAGCTGGACCTAGATTTCAAATGCAGGCCGTGTTTTCAGTTCTCCCAGGTAATTAATTTAATAATTATGTATTCTGATTGGCTGCAGAGGTTTCACACCTGGCTTACAGGTAAAGAAAAAAATCAGCAGTGCTCAGACCTGAAGGAGCATGATTTGAATAGCTCAGATATAAATGCTTTCTTATAGCTCCTGATAACAGTGACATGCCCCAAAAATGAGCAAAACATGGACAACAAAGCCTGTTTGTCTAGGCAATGACTCCTACCTTCTGCAGATTGTCTTGGCCAAACAAAGGAGCTCTCTCAGCAACAAGCTGAGCTACACTGCTTCAAGAAACTCTACATAAGGACTTTTCTAACTTAGACTGTACAAATCACACTATGGCAGGAGAGATGGCCAGTTTTCTGAATGGACCAGATCTGCTTATACATATTCATAGAACATTCATTTGTTCACTATGCAGTACCCACTGTGCAATACCCAAAGAACTCTACCTATGGAATTCTGATCAGTACTTTCCCTGGCATTGCTTTCGCTGTAATTGTTTAGTCTGTTACTTAAACCCTAACCCTGCAAACCTGTCCACGTAGTCTGCCTGCTTGCCCATGGAACCTTCCCAACTACCCACCTGGTATGTCCGCTCACGTCTGCCTAGCCCACCTGCCTAACTCACCCACCTGCTTAACCCACCTTCCTGCCCAATCTCCTAGGCACCCCCACAGCCCGCTTGTCTGCTCACCCCCTAGCCTTCATACCCACCCTCCTGTCTGCTTAGCTCTCTCCCTAGTCTACTCACCTGCCCACCTACCTGGCTGCTTAGCCTATCCACCTAACACACCCACTTCCCCGCTTAGGCTGCACACCTAGACCACCCACATGCCTGCTTAGCTTCCCCCCACCTCACCTGCCTGCTCACCCCCCTCGCCCACCTACTTACCTGCTTAGCTGGCCCCTCCCTAGCTTGCCCACCTAGCCAACCCACTGTCTGCTTAGCTTGCCCCCTAGTCTACTCGCCTGCCCCCCCAGCCCACCGACCTGCCTGCTTAGCCCACCCATCTAACACACCCACCTGTCTGTTTACCACACCCACCTGCCTGCTTAGTCCACCCACCTAGCCCACCCACCTGCCTGATTAGTCTGCCCCCCAGTTTGCCTAGCCCATCCACCCTTCCGCCTAGCTGACAGAAGCTGTTTTGGCCACTTTGACAGGCTCCGGTAAGTTTAGTGCTGGAGACACTATTTATCACCATCATCTCTGGAAGATGGAGGTCCCACTGCAAATCCCAGAACACTCTTGATAAATGGACCAATCAGTGATGTGCAGCCCTGGGGGTGCTGAGGGGGAGAGCAGAGACAGCTATTTAGTGGGTGAACAAGGCACATCATTTTAATTTTGTTTTCAAACTAAAGATGAAATTGAGTTAACTGGAGAACATTCTTCTGCATAAACACAGTGTATTTTATTTAGTTATGTCTCATTTGCATGGTACAAAACCTTTAAATTGCAGAAAAACAAGTTATAATACTTTTGACATGACTGGACATATGAATTGCTCCTATTTCACAGGATTATAGGCATACAACTGTAATCCCATAATTATAATTCAAATTTACAGGTCTCCTTAATTTTTCAGCTACACTTACCCATCTAGAGGGTTTCTTAAATTGTCCTTAAGATGACATATTGTTTGATGTTAGATATTGTTTAGAAGGTTTTTATATATGTAAAAGATATTGATAACTGTCGCGAACAGGGAGCATGGTACAGGCAGAAATGAGGGTTGCGATCCACCTGTGGCTCTGAGACTGAACACCTTGGGGAAGACAAAATTAAAGGACCACAAGAGGTCAAAAACAAATGGGAGAATGTAACAAAGAAAGCATAAATCAAATGGCACACACAGGGTAACTGAGTAAACACAGGGACCAGGAGTGAGCACCAGGAGCGAGCACCAGGAGCGAGCACCAGGAGCGAGCACCAGGAGCGAGCACCAGGAGCGAGCACCAGGACTGAGCAACAAGCACACAGGCACTAACTACAACTAGAATGAACCTCAAAGAACATAAGTACAGGCACTTAAATACATAGCTAACAAGACAATGCAGGACAGATGAGAATCATAACCAGTTAACCAATCACCAGGACTTAGAGCAAACAAGAAGCAGGTGTGGCATATTACAATTAAAGAGTATTGGAAACTAGGGAAAATTAACACTAAGGATTAACAAGGAAAACTGAGCAAACAGGGGACAAGGAGCAAAAGACACAAAAACAAAAAAGCACTGATAACCAATAACAATAAGGAAAGCAAAAAAGAAACTAAACAGATGAGGGCTGTTCATGGCTAGTTTCGAACTCATGACTAACAGGTTCTCAATCTGAGCTCCATGCTCAGTCCACTGAGCTCTGCAGTGGTGTGGAGCCCAGATAATGCACATAAGGGCTGAAGGGTGAATGACAGGGAGGAAGCCAGGATGGTGAGCAACACCTGCTGGCCAAACAGGGAAGACAAAGGACAGGGTCGGACAGGCACCAAACCTGACAGGTAACACTTTACTAGAAATTATCATCTATAATGCACTATAGATACCTTCGTAATGTATTATAATGGTCAGTATAGGAAATGAGAATGCTTTTTGCATTATGAAGGTATTTATAGTGCATTATAGATGAGATAATAATGCATAATAAGCATGGCTATATAAATATATAAATATTTATAGCCACGTTTCTAATGCTTTATGCATGCATTACAATGTGTTATGAATGTTCATATATTCTTACA
>JAODUD010000019.1:2313583-2323674 GCA_026784285.1 Stomatorhinus walkeri | reverse complement strand
TGGAGATGCCGCTAATTTGAGTCTCACTTTTTCGCGCAAGTCTGGCTTTATTTAGCTACTTTCATGGAATACCCCCCTGGTGTTCCTCTACGTCCCCAGGATGACGGAGCGTCTTCGAGTGCCATAGGGATTTTCTGCCAAATGTTCCTCTGGGAAATACGCAGTTTGCACACATTTGCTCTATAAATTGCATTCTGTGTCTATGAAATGAATAGTAAGACTTGTGTACGTCTTCATCGCCCGACTTGACCACAAGTCCACCGTACCAGCAAAGTGTCTTGCGTCTTCTAACGTCACTTGACATTCCTCATAGAGCTCTGGAAGAGCAGTCTGAGAAAAATATTTTCAGCCAGGCATTTGAAACCTCAGGTCGACTACTTAAAAAAAGTTTCCTAAAGTGTTCTTTTTCTAAAAGACTCACTGGCATCATATCTTTCTCCAGGAAGTAAGTAACTGTGCTCGCAATGTCCCGATGCCTTTTTGATTATTTTACTATATGGAGTCATAGCAGCAAATGCTGAAGCAATTGACTGTTGTTTATGAATAGCTTCAGTACAGGAGGACTTGCAAGCCACATCACTCAAGGGTTCTTTTTGGCAATCAGTATTAGGGATGGGCTGATCCATATTTTTTCAGTTCCGATCTGATTCTGATACACAACTGCCGATACTGATAGAGATTCCGATACAAGATCTCTTTTTTTACTTTGTTATACTTTGTATATAATTTTTTAAGCTAGTAAATACAGATGGAAACATTTATGGAAAAAAATATTTAATTAGGCTACTACAAACATACATAACGTACCGTTCCACCTCTTTTGTGCGTCTTGTTTTAAGCATTTTTGAGGTATTTGCAGTTCAGTATGAATATCTTCAAAGTATCCACAAGTGGCAAATGCTTAATATTTTTTTCTCCCATTGGCATCAGCTCAGTTACACTTTGTTACGATGGCAGCCCCTCTTGTTACAAAGCTGCAATGAGTTCGCAAAACACTCCAAGTTAGCGACTCCCAAATCATCCATTGCTTTTTTTTGTCTCACACAGTTGCATGCGCTTTAAGTGGGATTGTCCGTCATGTTTTATCTTACGCTCCTTGTACTGCGAAGGGTATGTGCATGATGGCACAGCAGGCAGAAGTCATTGTACTCGCACCCACTGAGTAGCAAAAAAGACTGAGGGGCAGCATTCGATTTAAATGCCGCAAAAAACATGTAAAATGGGAAAGAGCTGTCATGCAATTGATTATGAAAATAGATTTAACATGTAATAGGAGTTATCTTTTTAGAAATTGCCAAAAACCAAATAAGTAAGTATTGGACGTGGATCAGTCACGAATGGCTGATACCCGATCCGTCAAATAGGTCTGGATCGGCGCCAATACCTAATCAGTATGCTCAATTGGATGGTATTTTTGAAGGTGGTGAAACAGATTTGTTGTATTGGGACCTGTCAGCAGCATATTTTGCAAACTGGCTTTATTTGTGTTTTGTCCGTTCAAAGATAACCGAACCAGTTCCATACTTTCGATGACTTGTGCCCTTTTTTCGGTATTATCTCCTCCTGTGCATTTAACACATTCTCCTCCGCTTCACTCACCGGTGCAACTCTATCGCCCAACATTTTTTCAAAAACATGTACACATTGTTAATGTTTACAACGTTTCTTCTTTAAGGTAGGATGGGCAAAATTGCAACATCATCAGTGATTGGCTGTTGTGCTGGCATTCAGCAAATCTAACTTGCTGCTGGATAGGCAATAAGACATCAAGTTGTCTGCCTCAGCGCATTCTCTAAAACAGCAGACTTGTTTAGTTTGTTTTATAGTCCGTGTGTATCATTGTGATCGTCCTCATTTTTTTTTTATATTTTCAGTTTAATCTAGATCATTTTATTGCCCAGCACAAGTTTGAGGCTATATTTACAATAATCAGCATCCATATTTCATCTCTTGAAAGCGAAGGGTGGTTTTGACGTCTGTGTGAATGATTCAAAATGGTTTGTCCTGAATGGTGCTTATTACTCACAAAATTCACCTAAAGCTGGATTTGGAATTTAAATCTTAAGTAGAAACAGAACAGTTATTTAGTCATAATTCTTGGTGTATACAATAATTACTTTGAGGCATATGTGAAGTACAGGTACATAGAACCTTATTAGTTTTCATGTGCCATCTTGGTCTCTTTTGAGACATACATTGTTGAGAACAAAGTTTGCACAGGATTATCCATCCATCTGGTACCCCTGGAACACTTTTTCCAGGTGTTAAGGGTAATGCTCAAGGGCCCAACAGTGATGCGACTACTTTGCCAACCACAGGATTTAAACCCTTGACTCTGGTTTGATTCCAGAACTGATTTAAGTCAGGTGGTTGACATGTTAACTTTTCAGACATAATTACCAAAGATGGATTTTGAATGCATGTGATGATTTCTAATTCACTGAAATTGGATCGCAAACGCACGAATGTAGCTTTGAACATTTAATAACATGGACTTGTCTGTCTTAGTGCTGTTGAGGTCAGAGCTGGAGGGAAATGCAGAGAACTTTCTCTCTCTGCTTATTGTAAAGAAGTTTCCCTGCTTGCATAAAAAAAAGTGGTCATGCTGTCTGAGAAATGCTAAATTTGGAGCCCTGAATGCACGAGGGAGACCTTTTGCGCCTTCAGGGTGCTGGAGGGCATGAACGCAGACCTTCAGTGTGAAATCCTGTAGAACTCTGCAGAACTGTGTAAAATGGAACAGGATAGGAGGGAAATACAGTTCAGAAGCAGAGCCCCAGGCCTTTAAGTACCCCTCCATCTGGAAGTCGGGTTTTACGGCACCAGAAAGGCTCCAAATAGTCCCGTTGTTCCCACAAGAGTCTTCCACACAAGGCCTTCAAGGTTCTTTAAAGTTCTGGAAAGAATTCTCTGCTGTCTGAATATTTTGCTTCATATTCTTTTGTGGGGCTTGGCCGCTTATTCCAGTTGCCGTCTGTGTATGTCTGCGTGTTTTTGTAATTATTACATAATGAGCACCACAATGTGATACAAACCTTTTAACTTTTTACCTTTGTTTTTCAGTTACCCACAAGAATAACCTCAATTTTATAAAAATAATTGTGAATGCAGTCAAAAAATTAATAACAAAAAGCCTTGAAATTTGTTTGGTTACTTTATGGTCAACGTTAGTTGTGGTTAAGGTGCTGAGTAGTGGTTAAGGTTTTTGTCGTTAAAATTAAGGGTTATGTACATAGAAATGGAGTGTCCCCATAAAGATATAAATATGTGTGTGTGTTGTAGGAAATTTTGATGTACCGATCAACATATTGATGTTGGCCTATTTGTTAAAGACATTAGCACCAGTGCAGTGTGCCAATATTGGTCAATATTCCAGGGCAATGTTTTGTGGAAGACGAGTGAGTTTGGCTTCCATTAAATATTTGTGAGCGTTGTACCTGTGAATAAAGTTATCTGAAAAAGGTTGCAAATGAATTTATCACAACAGGGAACTTGCCCAACAGAAGAATTATTTGGAAGCCGAAAAGAAATAATTTGCTTGTGGTGACCATTTGCACACCGGACTAATATTTCGTATAATTCTCAGCAGTTCTTAGGCGGTTACATTCAAACTAGTGCTGTCCCAAACAATTATTCTTTACACGATTAATCTAGCATTTTTTTTTGACTGATCTAAACTAATTTTAACTGATCTGATGATAAATTTATTGATAAGCAATTATTTTCAAGTTAGTCATTTAATACAATTTACCTCCTCCACCACACACACCTGAAATTCTCATGAATATTTCAATTTATTAAAACATCTCTTAAACATTAGAGTATTAAAAAAAAAAGGCAAATCTTAAGAGATTCAATAGGATTTCCATGCTAGACTGAAGTTAAGTAAAAACTATTGCAGTGATTAATTATTTCAGTACACAAATTTGACTAATGTTTAAATAGAAGCAAAAGAAAATTTCTTAACTGGAGAAACATAAGTTATGCTTACTTCAGTGAGCAAGGAACAATTTAGGCTACAGTGTATGAGTAGTCGTAAACAATCATTTCTCACTTTTACGTGACTGAACAAGTAAACAGAAAATATAAAATGGCTGAAACAGCGTCATTAACATCAGCTACAGTAGAGGTGCAGTAAAGGTGTCATGACTGAAGTATTCCCAAATTTTGGAAGACCGTGTGCGAGCCTTTTTTTGCCGCGTGTTTCTCCAGAGGCTCTGGAGCTCTGCTGGTAGACTCAGCCATGTTGTCTCAAGCGCACAGGGGTGGTGCGGCATATTTCCTTTTTGCAGGGTGTTAGGAGATGTCTGACTAATATTTTTGAGAGAAGTGCTACATCTTCAAAACAAGTATACACAAGTGGCGAATGCTTAATTTTAACTAGAGATGGGCGATTCACATTTTTTCAGTTCTGTTCTGATTGCTGATACCGATACAGACAAATACAAGAGCACTTTTTAATTTGTTATACTTTATATATTCTTTTTTTTAAGCTAGTAAATGCAGATGGAAAAATGCATATTTGTTAGGCATATTTAATTAGGCTGCTACAAACATGCGTAACATACCACCTTGTTTGTTTTAAGCGTTTTTCAGGAATTTGCAGTTCAATATGAATATCTTCAAATCAAGTATACGCAAGTGGTGAACGCTTAAAATTTTAACAGTTTTTCCCCCATTGGTGTCAGCGCAGTTACACTTTTGTTCGCAAAACAGTCCAATTAAGTTAGTGGCTCCCAAATCCGTCTCGCAGTTGCGTTTGTTTAAGTGGGATTGTCCACTAAACACTATTCCCAACCTCAAAACTTTATTTTACACAGATTGCAAATAGTAAAACAGCGGTAGCGTTCAATTTGCATGCCACAAAGAAAAACACATGTAAAATGGGAAAGAGCTGTCGTGCAATTGATTGCCAAAAACTAAATAAATGAGTATAGGACGTGGCCGATATCTGATCCGTCAAATAGGTCTGGATCTGCGCCGATACCGATCCGAATATCGGTATCAGTGCATCTCTAATTTTAACAATTTTTCTCCCATTGGCATCAGCTCAGTTGCCCCCTCTTGTATCACAAGCTGCAGCGAGTTCGCAAAACAGTCCAAGTTAGCGACTCCCAAATCATCCATTGCGTTTTTGTCTTGCATAGTTGCGTATGTGCTCTGTTCTGGACTGCTATAATCACTAGGGATGGGCCGATCCACGGTTTTTTCAGTTATGATCTGATTCCAATACACAACTGCCGATACAGATTCAGAATCCCGATACAAAAGCTCTTTTTACTTTGTTATACTTCATATATAATTTTTTTAAGGTAGTAAATATAGATGTAAAAAATGAATGACAAAAAACATTTAATTAGGCTACTACAAACATACATAACATACTATTCCACCACATCTGTATGTCTTGTTTTAAGCATTTTTGAGCCAATTGCAGTCCAATGTATATATATTTTCAAAGCAAGTATACACAAGTGGCAAATGCTTTAACTTTTAACTAGAGATGGGCGATCCACATTTTTTCAGTACCAATCCGATTCCGATACACAATTGCTTCTAGTTTCACAAGCTGCAGTGAGTTCGCTTTTTTTTTTTGTCTCACACAGTTGCGTGCACTTTAAGTGGGACTGTCCATTAAATGCTATCCCCACCTCTCAAAATTTTATTTTATAAAGATTGCAAATCGCTACTGGTTTCTATTAAAAGTATATAATACTCCCAGATCGTCACATCTTATCTTACACTCCTCGTACTGGGAAGGGTATGCACATGACATCACAGCAGGCAGAAGTCACTGTACTCACACCCATTGAGTAGCAAAAAAGACTGAGGGGCAGCAATAGCGTTCGATTTGAATGCCACAAAAAACATATGGAAAATGGGAAAGAGCTGTTGTGCGATTCATTGTACACACTGATTTAACATGAAATAGGAGCTTTTTTTTTTTAAATAGTCTTTTTAGAAATTGCCAAAAACTAAATAAGTATGTAGTAATAAGATGTAGATCGGTCACACATGTCCGATACCCGAACCTTGAAATAGGTTAATCTAATTGTAAATGAAAAACATGCCGCAGGTGTAATAAATAAAATATTTTAGCTCTTGAGTAGCAAATAGATCATCAGGTGGACAGTAAAGTTTGGTTATTAGCCGACTTTTATTGCACGATTCTTAAAAGGACAGCATTTACGTGCTCCTGGGGGGATAAAGTACTTTCCCTTATGTTTAGCTTATCACTTAGTGCATTTCAGTCTCTAAACATTTACATGGTTTTACACAACACGTTGGCACTATAATTCCACGTCGTCGATTATAAAAATACATCATTGTCAATTACGTCAAATAGTCGTCCCAGCCCTAATTCACATTAATGTAGTTAGCCAAGCTAATAACATCCTGTACACCCTATGTATAAGTTTGGTGTATCTTTATTAAATTCGGTTAGCAGAGCACCACATTACTATTTTGGTAAATCATGGAAACAATAAGTCCTAATGTTGTGATGAAGAAAGGGACAGCTTAGCAGCTGCAACATATTTTAAAAGAGGAGATATTATTGTAAAACTAGATAAAATGATGTGTGTAGGGTGGCGGTACTTTTTGGGTACGGTTTGCTGAATTAAAGACTTAATTAATTGTTTTTTTTTGGTAAATATAGTTTTCAAATTTTATTAGTTAAAAATTCTAAAAATTAGATTTGGCTTTATTTTACTGTAATAACACTGGTCCCAGGAAACCCGACGCGCAGGAACACACACACTGGTATAGTCAATAAATATAGAATAAGCCCAGATTTTAGTCTAAACATTTTCTCACTTATTCAGTGGAGGTTGTACGGTAAGTTGCAGACAATTTTATGGTGTTAATGAGTGTATTTAACAACTACAGTACAAGGACAAAAAATATTAAGCTTTTCATACCAGTTTACAACATCGTAGTTTTGCTTTCTCTGGTGGTCCATCATCCAGAAGAGACCCTTTGTGTTTCCTCTTCAAGTGCCGCTGTAGTATAACATTGAAACTTTGCAGGTTAAACTCCACCTTTTTTATAGTGATACTCCCACAGTTGTGTAGCAGAGCGGTTTTTAAATTAAGGCTGAAGAGGTTGCTCTGTCTCGCTCCGATACCTCTCACACCACGACTCTGAGGCGTGCCCAAATCTACCCAGAATTCATCTGTACAATTATCAAGACTGTTACACAAATTGGCCGAGATGGACTTGGCAAAGTATTTCACAAAGGAAACTGATAGATCATACAATTGTACTATTCTTATCAAGCATATAGATGACAATAATGTAGAACAAGAAAAACAATGTGGTGATACTGTTTCAGTGAGTAAAGATTCCCTTAGGAATCTAAAAAGACACCTCTCTTGGAAACAGTGTGCTGTGCAAACACACGGAGGCCAGAGTAAAACGTGAGCAAGTGTTAATGGTTGTAGCATATCAAGTCTATAACGTAAATAAAAGTATAAAAGCCTATAAAGTAAATACTGGTAACCGAATAAATTAGTTTTGTCTTTCAAAGTAAGTCTAGGATTTTTCAAATTCACGTAAAGCTGTTTTATTTTATTTTATAGAGAGACGCAGCATCAACAGAAAATAACTGAGGAATTTAAAACATGGATGCTTAGCCTTTATATTCTTTAGGCTATTAAGCCCACTGATTCCTTTATTTTTAAGCCCATTTCTGTGTGGGATGCCATTGCCAAACCTGATTGTTGTTGCCTATATGTTGTTTAAAAAAAAATATTTTCTGTTCTGATGTTGCCGTTGCTCATGTTTCTTTTATAATATAAGGCTTCGGTTTAAGGTGGCTGTTGTTAGGCATGCAGATTATTTGTCCCTCCTTTAAATTGGAGCAAATGTGGAGTGATTTTATTGGAGCGGGAGGAAATTTTAGTGGAGTGAGTGGCTTAGTGCTTAGTGCAAATTAGACCGGAAGAGTGGGTGGAGCCAACAGCCTCGTGAGGAGGAGCGGAAATTGCTCCACTCTGCTCACGTGCTCTGTCGTGTAGTGAAATTAAAGGAAAACATTTATTATAATTCATTTTTTAAATCATAAAGGTAATTTCATTAAAATGATGGTAAAAAAATATTGATGTTGACGCATTTTCAGCATCTATGTCATCGACTCAATTAATCGTAGCAGCCCTACCCATAACCCCCAATTTCCTGGGCACAGCACAACAGGTGGCTGCCCTTCACAGCCACCTAGCTCTGACAGGAGGTGTAAAGAGAATTTCCCATGAAAAGAGAATTTGATATGACAAGATGGTGCTACACTTTAATAATTTTTTTTTTTTTATATTTAATAATCAATCCTTTATTGTCCCCCTGGGGAAATTCCTTTTATACCTCCCTCAACTTGCTCTTTGTAGAGCAAGCTGTCTGCAAAGGGCAGCCACCTGTTGGGGCGCCCAGGGAGCTGGGGGTTAAGGGCCTTGCTCAAGGACCCACAGACATGCTGAGGCTGGGTTTGAACTGACGACCTTGTGATTACAAGCACACTTTACTGACAGTGTTAAACCTTTAAGGATTTTTAGAGTGGGAATCCATATTGTAAATTACGCTAACTACATCTAGTGTTTTATGTCCACTTTAAGATGTCTTGCTACTAATGTTCAGAATAACTCACTTGGACTTGGTCTCACTGTCACAGGTTGCAAATTTCTGTGTTCTTTGGTGTTGCATCAGCATGCAGCTCACATTGGCCTTGCTCAAAGGTTCGTATTTCTGCAACAAAACCCAACTCTCCACCTGCAATCTGGTTCTATGTGCCAGATGGCTTCAGCTTTCCAATGACCCAGTGTCCTAAGTGGGCAGAAATGGCCTGAAAATATGGATTGGATCCAAATGAGAAGGGTTGTGTCCATGGTTTTTCTTTTGCCAGTATTACATCAGCACTGTTCTGTTTTTTTCTCCCTTTCAGCATGTAATTTGAGTTGGTCAACTCAACTTATGGGAACTGTTCCACTTCAGGCCCTGTTCTGGACCTATGTGCGCCAAAAAGTACAAAAATCTTGCAGGTTAAACAAAAAGCACGTAGGTTAAAACTCACTCAAAACTATTTTGCTAGACTAAAATAATGAAAATGAACAAATTTTGTTAGTCATAAGTTATGGCTAGAGGTGGGCGATAAATCAATTTTATCGGTTAATTCGAATTTACAGTTCAGGACGATGTGTTTTTATGAAACCGATTTTATTACTTATTTTACACGCGAGCGCCAAAAGCGGAACTAATGCGGCGCACCATTCTTCACAGGTACATTAGTGCAGCGCACCCAAACACTGTAGCGGATTCACAAACAACATGGCAATGGTCCGGTTTTGCGCCGTTGGACACAAACCAAACAAGTCCTCCTTGCAAAGTCTGTTTAAAGACTGTTGCAAGCAAAGGAAGCAGCACGACAAATTTATTCCAGCAGCTAAAGCAGAGGCACACAGTGGAGTGGGAGACGTGCAGCTCCCAGTGAAATGAAAATACACACAGCACCAACCAGCACAACATCCAAAGTTAAGCAAACAACTGTCCCTGACACATTTTCGAACTGTGTGCCATATGATAAGAATAGGGAACAGCGGAAGGTGATAAAGCTGTCGTGATGTATATTGCAAAAGACATAGTGCCCATACATACTGTGGGATTCATTAACATGCTAAAAGTTTTTACAATACAATGGCTTTGTCTGCCATCTCACTTACAAGCATCTTTTTTTGGCTTGTTAGATTGCACTTTAAAATAAATAAAGTTAAAACTTGTTTTGAACCATTTATTTTTCCTCTGTAGTTTGATTTTGAGTAGCTGAGGGGAAAATCGATTAAATTCGAAAATCGGATTTATTGTGAAAAAAATTTAATTTTTTGGCCGTATTGCCCAGCTCTACATCCCGCATTAATAAAATGGCACATAGCATTCTATATATAGTACCCATTGGTGACTGGTGAAATGCTGCTATACAGGATTAGATTTTTGTTCAGACAGCAATTACTAAAACAGAAGAAAACATGCTGTCACGCTGCGGTTTTCGCAGCGTGCCTGGATGCGTGCGGCGTCGGGCAATCAAGGCGATACGAGGCAGGAATATC
>JAODUD010000019.1:2299942-2313483 GCA_026784285.1 Stomatorhinus walkeri | reverse complement strand
GTCACAATAGACGACAGCTGGAATCCATCAAGGGAGAGACACGAGGTATCAGGGGGCGTGGCACATGAGGCTGTAACAGGCAGGGTGTGACACATGCAAGTTAGCATTTTTATTATAGTGCCTTCATTTTCAATTCATTCTACAATTACAGTATTCCTTTTACATTAAAAGAATTGCACTCTAATACATTTTGAAAGAAAAAAACACTATTAACTAAGTGCATCATGGTATGATGAGTAGTGTACAAACCTTTCACTAATGGTGTTAGCAGACAGATCGTTTACAAGCTAAATTCACAACCAGAATCTAGCGATCGCGGAAAATAACTGTCGTGTTGTATGCAAGGACAACATAAGCCCCTAGTGATTGTGACGTTGTCGACGTATAAGCCCGTATAAAGGATAGACATGTTTAATAACGGCACAAAGTCATGCACTTTTTATCTAGACGTCTGACAAATTGTTCAAATCTCCTCTGTCAAATGCATAAAAGTTGCACAGAAGGACCATTGTCAGCATCAGCTCAAGTGAATGGTAACCACGCTTTCGAACAGTTTTCTCCCCCATGCATTCTTCTTAACAGCTCTGTGTTTCTGAGGACGGCGCTGTCTATGATCGGGGCAGAGTACCACAACTCTCACACACGCTGCAGTGTTTGAGAGCTGCCGGCTCCCCCCACACACAGACAGAGTGAAACTCTCCGAGACAAGAAAAAAAACAACTGATAACATCGGACTGATATGGAAATAATTAAAATGTTAACAATTAAAATGATTTTTAATGATTAAAAAACGTCTGCGAGCCCACCAACAAGCGTGCAAAACTCTTATCAGAATCAATGATCCTTGACGTCACCTGTAAGCTTCAGTTGGTTGAAGGCTCATTATCATTACCCAAGTTCCCGACAGCGTAATTCGCGTTCATTTTCAAAAGCGTTTGCGTTTTCTTTTAAAGGAACATTTCGTAGCAAACCAGTTAAATAAACAAGTCATTGAAAGATCAGAATTTAAGTCTTATCGTTTTCACCCAGGACTCTTCCAAAACTTCTGGCTGGGGTCCTGGACAGAGCAGCATGGGTTACGTGTTCCACAGCAACAATAACACTGAGCTGCCCGCAGAGGTGCCTGCCTGTAAATCGGCGTACTGCACTCGAATATCGGCCGATGCCTATACATTAAAAAATGCTAAATATCGGCCGGCCGATATATTGGTCGACCTCTAGTGCATACCTTTCGCAGTATGAAGAGTGCTAGAACATGAAAAAATCCCATCCCTACCAGCGAAATAAGACAAAACTTTATTGGTTATCGCAAAAATTTGGAGATACAAGCAAAAAGATATTCATTAATGCAATAAATGTAATTAAGGTACAAAAATAATTCTGTTCTATCTGTTCAATTTTTGCTCCTCTACTTCTCTTCTCCCTGTATTTCCACGTAACTTAGTGCCAGTGCTTGTGGTCAACCAGTCAGCAATTTTAACGTTATAAGCCTCATACCAGTCCATCCCATGGTCAAATGAATAGGTACCTACTCACATAATATGCCATGAGAAGCACAGTCCACATTTTTATTAGAAAAGGATTCAGTTGTGATGGAATCTGGCGTTTTTATTTTATGACAGGTAATTTATTTGTCAGCCAAATGCTTGATTTTTGTCATCATTAGCACATATTTTATTTTTTAAATTTATTTATTTATCGTCATGCAAAAACTCTGTCTGGGCATATTTTTGTCATACTCCTTTAACTTTTTCCTTTTTGGTTTTTAGATTTGTCCTCTGACTCCACTGCAGCCTTTTGGATATAAACCCGTCCCCAGTGCAGACAAACATGGAATCGGTAAGTACCTTTCCTCTGTGTTCTTGGGTCATATGGTGCTTTTGGTGGGTTTTAATACATAGATATTACAACAGCAGTCACCGTATTATGCTGCTGGGCAAAAATGTCAGCAGTCTTAATGTGAGCTTGTTTCAACAATTAATTTCCTTGTGCACAGAAGTTAGGATGTTGTCAGCATAGTCATGGCATTCTAGTCTAAGCTCAGCATTGGTGGTACTCTGCCATGCATGCATCACCAGAGTGAATAAGAAGCTTAGAACAATTTTGTGGGAATGTATAGGTAATTATGTAGTGTGTGGTTTGTGAAAGCAATAGTCAGTTTGATGTTTGTATGAAGGTTTAAAGTATGAAAGTTCAACTTGTTTTTAATCTCTTTAAAATATGAATTGGTCTGAATGCTGGTGATATCAGAAGCATATTGTTAAATGTTGAATGTTGCTTAAAGGTGGATGTTAACTTTCAGTGTGTCCAGTAATTCCTGTTCATTCCTCTTATGTGCTCTGTTCTGGACTGCTATAATCACTAGGGATGGGCCGATCCATATTTTTTCAGTTATGATCCGATTCCAATACACAACTGCCGATTCAGATTCCGATACAAGAGCTCTTTAAAAATTACTTTGTTATACTTTATATATTGTTTTTTAAGGTAGTAAATATAGATGTAAAAAATGTATGACAAAATATTTAATTAGGCTACTATAAACATACATAACATACTATTCCACCATGTTTGTATATCTTGTTTCAAGCATTTTTGAGGCAATTGCAGTCCAATATTAATATTTTCAAAAGAAGTATACACAAGTGGCAAATGCGTAAACTTTTAACTAGAGATGGGCGATCCACATTTTTTCAGTACCAATCCGAATCCAATACACAGTTGCTTTTAGTTTCACAAGCTGCAACAAGTTAGCTTTTTTTTGCCTTGCACAGTTGCGTGCACTTTAAGTGGGATTGTCCATTAAACGCTATTCCCACCTCTCAAAACTTTATTTTACATAGATTGCACATTGCTGTGCTACTGGTTTCTGTTAAAAGCGTAAAATACTCCCAGATCGTCACGTCTTCTTACGCTCCTCGTACTGCGAAGGGTATGCACATGATTGCACAGCAGGCAGAAGTCATTGTACTCACACGCACTGAGTAGCAAAAAAGACTGAGGGGCAGCGATAGCATTTGATTTGAATGCCACAAAAAACACATGCGAAATGGGAAAGAGCTGTCATGTGATTGATTATACACATAGCTCCTATTTCATGTTAATCTTTTTAGAGTTGGCCAAAAACTAAATATAGGACGTGGATCGGTCACACATGGCTGAAATCTGATCCGTCAAATAGGTCTGGATCAGTGCCGATACCGAATATCGGATTGGTGCATCTCTAATAATCATATTGGTGTTTTTGTAAAGCAGTTAATCTTATTCCTGTCAACTGGTAATGCCTCTGCTTGGGTTTGTGGGCCACAAATTCAGACTGCGTGCTAGTGCTGCAAGAGCTCATCTGTGGAATTTGTGCATTACGATAAAGTTGCACGTGTCGTGCACATTAGCATACTGTGTCTCCTGCAGAAGACTGTATAGGGAAGTGGGTCTCTGCTCACACTTCCTCCCATAAAGCACATTTGCTAATGAATGGACTGTCCACCCTATGGTTGCTGTTCATGTGACCTTGTCATGTGACCTTTTCTCCTTTTTTGCTATATGGAAGCTGTTTCCTCGCATTTCGTTCTGAAGATTTATTTTTAAGAGGGATCAGTCACTTGTTTTCCAGGCATTCAGAGGTGTGAACAAGTCAGATTCCGTGTCTAACCTTTACTAATACTTCGATGTGCAGTGAGGGAGATCTTATTTAGAACAGCTGCTAGGAATTGTGATGCCAAAGGAAATGGCAGCAGTGACTGAGTGTGATTATTTCTGCTTGTTGTATATTGTGCCGCATTACTCACATGGGCACTCACATGGGCACTTTGACAAGACTTGGGACTTCGCTTGCACCTCCTTCCAAATCACATGCTAATGCACTGATGAAACAAAATGTGTATTAGAATAAGTTGAGCAAGTTCTGCAGAAATGTTTTTGCCATGTTTTTCCAGAGAATGACTTTCAGTGGTCTGAAGATGAGTGCTGGCCAGGCGTATGTGCCTGACCCTAACCATTGACACAAGGTTTTTACCAATAAAGACCATTTATGGGAAGAAAACGATCTCATAATAAAACAATTTGTGGTTTTGTCCCCTCCAAAATTCTTTACATTTACTCATTTAACAGATGCTTTTGCCCAAAATGATGTACAAGTAAGGCAAAAGGCACATTGTAAACATCCATGCTGTCAAGGAGTTAAGCGTTGCCTTGGCTGAGATTCCAATGAATACCCAGATACATGTAAGCAGTATTGGAGCAGGAGCTACACAACAATTTCTAACAGAGAAAGAACCTAATAAAACAATTCAAGACCGGAAGTGCAACATACGAATATTCAAAAAACTTGGGGTGTGCGATATAACGATATTAAATGCTGAATAATTAAAATGTCTCCGATCTGCCTTTATGGAGAGATCAATAGTATCGCACATTGTCAGTTGCAGTTGTATGGCTCATACACGGATCTAAAGCTATTTTGTCAGCCAAATCCATTTTGACTCTCCCATAAACCAGTAATATAAATAGTAAGTAGTAGTTTCTTCCTAGCTTTCCCTTGCGCAGCATGCAACACATTCCCTATTTGCAATGTAATGGCATGGACTACAAGGAGGAGCTGGTCCCTAAAAAGATTTCACCACTGGTAATATAGAACTGGTTTGGATTTTACAAAACCAGCCAGGAGCTAACAATACTTATTTACAAAATCTGACAAGGTCAGGTTCGCAAGTCTGGTGGCAACATGACAAACCTTTTTAACCACCTCTAAAGGAAACACCCAAGAGTCAACTGTTTTTTTTTTTTTTTACATTTTGTTATCTGATAGGGCTGTATTTATTTAAGTAAAGGAATTGGTTTGGTTGTACTGTTCAGTAACTTGCAAAAAGAAAGTCTTAAAATTCAACATGAAAAAGATTCATGATAAGGTTATGGGTTGTGATCCTGAATGAATATCACTACATTCATGATTTGGTGCAAACCTTGGTTTTTAGTTCAGGGTTTTCAGTATGGCAGGGAAAATGGAAATAGTTTTTAAATTTTTATTTGTTTATTTATTTATTTATTATTATTATTATTATTATTATTAAAATTAGAAAATGTTGTAAACCAGACAAATGGCAATGTGTCTGTTGACAGTGTCTGTAGAACAAAATCTGACACTGTTATTTGCACATTATAAAATAAAAAGGTAAAACAGAAAAACACAAATATGGCTGCATCGTCTGTTGACTGTAAAACAAAATCTGAGAATTATTTCCACAGTATAAAAATAAATGGGTAAAATTAAAAAACCCACAAATAATGCTGCATTGTAGCAATTATTGTGAACTAAATCTCCATCTAAATCCCATGTGCTGGACTACTGAGTATGGTCGTATGCCTGTAGCAATTAACACTTTTATAATCTTAATTACTTTTTAGCCCAGTCTGGATTTCCTGGTAAAAGTCCCTTAAATGCCAACAAACAGCCTTTGTCTTATCGACTGCTCTTTCTCCAGTGTTTGTAAATTTTTGGGGAACCCAATATTCTCAGACTACTGATTTAAGTGATGTGTGAGAGGGTCTTGAAACTCTCTTTGCAGTAATAACTGGACGCAACCAGCATTAGCTGCAACCAACTCACAGCCATAATTATCGTATTGTTTTCCGTGTTGAATATCTACTTGTGAATTTAGGTTCTGTCTGTGTCAAAAAAATCTATTCATTTGTTTCATTGTATATTCTGAACCAAAAATGATGTAACCGAACAGCATACAATGAATACATTTACAGGTACAACTCTGTTAAGTACCCAGATTCAGGTTCAGTGTTATCAGTATCAAATCATTTGTCATTTACTCAAGTGTCATCATTGTCTGTTAAAGTAGTTTCTATTTGACTTTGAATCAGTGCTGCATTCTTACACATTTTCTTTTGTCTTTATTAGTGTGACTATTCCTCATGTCACCTGTAGATGTGCTAACTCTGTCAGCATTGGTGTTTTAATTTTCTCTAAAGCACTGTTTCCTCCTTACTTTGATAAGGTATTATTGTAGGTCAGTAGTGTCATATTCATGACCAGATACACTCCTTTGCTTCAGCCATATGGTAATGAGGGTTGTAAGGTCTCATAAGAAGTGAGAAATTGTGGATTTATTAACCTGCCCTCTAGATAGCGCCATGGCAGAGTAAGTGTTGACTGTTGTTCTTGTGTATAAACCTTAGTGGTCTATACCCTGTAGCTTAACAGACCTAGCAGAAATTCAGGTGGACTTTACCATGGAGTTTCCCTCTGTAGCCATTCAAGATTACTGTGTCTTTTGCCGCACTAATCTCAGAGGGTGTTAATGGCAGTGGGTGGATGGCTGATATTTGGCCAGCACAAATTACTCATCAAGAAAAATTCTAGAACAAACAAGTCTGTCGGTGCTGAAGTGGCAGCTGGATACTTTTGTAGGGATGAAGTTCAGTAGTGTCTCCTGTGCTGGGTGGCAGTCCTGTTTGTGAGTCATTTTTGAACCTGAGGTCACTTTAACAAACTGTATTTTTTGGCTTTATGAGTGAAAGTTGATGTGCTGATGATTGAAGAGGCCCTTGAATGCACTAAACGTTGTCTGATTTTTTTTGCAGTGCTGTCATATTACATTCTACTACCAGCAATGCTCAGGTAATGGTGGTGCTTCAGACCAGGTTCTAGAACTGAGGGTGCTTTGCTTTTTGTTTTGCACATGTGCTTATGAATGGCTTTGTTATTAGTAGAATGCTAAATTACTAGGGATGAGTTGATCCATATCGTTTCAGTTCCAGATCATGACACTCTGATGCTCTTACCCTTCTCATACTGTGCACATAACATCACAGCCAGTGGAAATCACTGCATTAACACCCACATTGTGGCAAATAAATTTGTCCCTTGGGGACAAATAGTTTTTTTTTTTTATTGAATTGAAATAAACGGAGTGGCTGCATTGGTGATCAACTTGAATGCCACAAATTTATTTATCTAAAATGGGAAGGAACTGTCATGCAACTGATTATGCAATAGATTTAACACAAAACTGGAGCTGTCTTTTTAGAGACTGCCAAAAACGAAATAACTAAGTATTGGACATGGATCATTCATGTATAGCCGATACCTGATCTGTCAAGTAGGTCTAGATCAGCACCCATATTTAGATTGGTATAGCTCTACTAATTACTGTGCTGCTTTTAATCATGGGTCTAGACCAGTTGGACCAAGGTTCCACGTCTTTAAAAAAACAGTCTGTGTCACATGCCTTTATTCAGTCTTCACATGATGTAGTCATATTGCACAGCAAAACCTGCATTTGTTCATTGGGTGCTCATGGTCACTCATTTCTCGAGGCAGAAATGGCATTATTAATTTGTTGCAGTTATAGTATACAGTTGAATAATTCCTTTTTAAATGTAATTTTATGAAGTCTTGTTGCATGATTATATAACTGATTTTTTTTACATTTCTTGTATTGAATTGTATTGTACTATTTCGTTTGAAATTTATTTAAAATCATAAAGAACCAAAGAGCTTTAGCTTAGTGGTGATTTTAAGAGCAAACGTGAGGCTACCATTCCACATCTCTGCACACCTGTCCTCATCATCACTGTAAGAGTGCCCAGTCAACCCACCAGTGCCCTATACACAGCTAAGGAAACCATGTGCAACAAATATTAACAAATAAACAGCCCACTATCTCAGGATGTTTGTGGGTGTTGATATTTATTATTAGTCTTTATAGATTAAAAACAATGACATATTAATGGTTGTCTTCTTCAGGTTAAATCAACTGAAATGTACTCTGAGCAGTCGATGGATGCAGCATTTCAAGCAGTTACGAATTGCTGATTTCAATGTTCTAACACCTCAAGTTAGTAGTATAACTGAAGGAGAGACTTCCTAAGTGTCCTCTGCTCTGGCCACCAGGATGGCCACCTTCAGCACAGCATCGCACATCAAGAGCCAATAAGTGCATGCACATTTGCCTATCTGCTCTTTTTCAGTATTTTTTGGGTCTTTGGTGCTGCATATTTTCAGCTCTGTGTTTCATCCGGCGTTTTGGGGCAGGTATCCACTATGTTTCCTCTGTATGAGCATTGCTTTGCCCTTGATGTTAGTGCTGCCAGACTATAAAAGAAAGAGTAAAGCATTCCATCCAGACCCAGGTGTTCCGAGCCTCAGCATACACTCATGTGGGCCTTCTATTTCCCGGTTCCTGGCTTTGATTTTCTGCAGCTGGTCTGCTAGATTCATCTCCCAATCTGTCTCAACTTATTTTCTGGGCAGAATTTATGTTCAGAATGGTTGTCCCTCTTCCACTTAAGCTTTGCGAGCATGAAAGCTGGTGTAATATTCAGTCCATTATTTAAAAGATTATATATCCTTGTGTTATGTTTTTTGCCAGGAATAGCATAGTTAATATCTATCCATCCATCCATTATCTATAGACGCTTATCCTACTGGGTCACGGGGGGTCCGGAGCCTATCCTGGAAGCAATGGGCATGAGGCAGGGAACAACCCTGGATGGGGGGCCAGCCCATCGCAGGGCACACACACACAGGCACACCTACAGGCAATTTAGCAACTCCAATCAGCCTCAGCATGTCTTTGCACTGTGGGGGAAAACCGGAGTACCCAGAGGGAACCCCACGACAACACGCAAACTCCACACACGTGTGACCCAGGCGGAGACTCGAACCCGGGTCCCAGAGGTGTGGGGCATAAGTGCTAACCACTGCGCCACCATGCCGCCCCAGCATAGTTAATAAAACACTTTAAATGACTTTCATGCATGAATTAGGCTTCATACAGCAGTTAACAAAACTCTCAATATTGGGTAACAATCTCCAGGATCAAAATACAGTTATTACTGACAGTAAATTACACGCCTCTTTACATCCTGCTTCTCTGCAGGAAGAAAAAGATACCTCAGTGCAATGTGCACTAAGCAGAGGTTCAAATCAGTCCTCTGGTGCCGTTTGGTCCATATGTTCTGTAGGTTCTTCTGGGTTTGTTTTTTTCCTTTTTTTTGCTGCCAAATGATGAAGACTGTCCTGGGGGAATCGGGGGGGGGGGCATGTGGGCTGTGGTGGTCAGTCAGCTGCATGAAGGTGCAGCGTGTCCCTGGCAGATCCAAGTGGAGCCGTGCGCCAGCCAGTGACAGACGAGGCCACAGATGGATCCCTGCGGACTTAACTCTTTCTGTGCTGTCCGAGTCATATTCTTGGAACAAGGGTAGCTCTCACTTTCTGGAACATTCAGTTATAATCTCAGTTTGAAACCTGTCTTCTAGGTGCATCTTTGTTAATGCATTTCTTGAGGTATTGGTGTCCAAGCCTGGTTCGTGCTGATCATGCCATTTTGTAAGAGCAGTGTGTAATGCAAGAGCAGATGATACTGTAGTGTCTCAAACAACTTGTAAAACACAAGACTTTCAAAAATAAACAAATGTTCCAAACACAGTTTGAGTCTGTGTGTTTGGGGGCAGGCAGTGTGTTTTGTCCACACTCACTGGTTACGTTTATGTGGATATTTTGTCATTCTAAATGAGCATTCCAAATGAACCTTTCAGTATTAGTAGGTGACAATTGGATTAGACTTACCACAGTGGAAACATGTCCATCACCAGACTGATGGCTGTAATGTCAGTATCTGTCTTCATAGCAAGATTGGTTAGAGTGACTTGTATGACTTTCATATTGAACAAATTTTCATAGAAGCACAATTTTTGCATGTTACTGTTTACTGTTTTTTAAGTGTTCAAGGGAAAAGTGACTGTACAGCAGCAAATTTTTCTGCCATTCACAAATGAACCCCTGTATAAACATGTTTTCTCAAAGCCTGAATAAATTCCAACACTTCGAGATGCTAACTGAAGAGGAAACTTTCAATCACCATTTAGGTTAAGGCTGTGTGTTCATTAACATGCGCACATTCACATGGGCATATTCACATCCCAGTTCCTAATGATGGATGTAGGGATGTTATCAGTGGAAAATGGTGGCCAAGCAGAGTTCCTAGTTCTTTAGCTTTCTTTAACTTACTTATAGAATTCAATGACATGCATACCTTACATGTAGAGTTTTCTGATTCAAAATTTAATCCAATTTAGGATTATAGATATTCCATTTTCAGTGATTAATTTATGGTTGATAACTTTTCAATGAAGTTTATATCAGTTAGATGTTTATTTTAAAATGTTAATGTGTTTTGTTTCTAACAATGTTTTAATCTGATTTGTAATATAGCCTCTGACTCAGAGCATTACCTTGCAGAATTACTTTTTTCGGCATGCTGGAGTTTTTCCTCTTAGTAGCTGGTGTTTGGTATGTTGTAGATCACAATGGACCTTATTTCCCAATAGGATGCTTCATGCCACATTAGCAGGGCTCAGTTGAGCACTGAGACAGTACATGGCTTGATCACACAGTGAAGCAGCAGGAAGAGGGCCTGTTCGCCTGTGGCCAAGTGATTCACTGCCTAAGTGCCGTTTACCCTGGCCTGCTGTTGGTGTTGGACTTGGAGTGTTCAGTGCCTTTATTAGTAGTTGTGTCTTCTAGGCCTGAGTGAGCGGTATCTATTTTTTCTTACTGTCATACCTTCTAAACAGTTCACCCCAGTATATGGTATATGATATAGGATGAGTGTCCAAATAAAGTGCTAAAGCATCATTCACGTGGAAGCACTTCCCATTAAAAGTGAATGAAAATGCAGTCATTTGTCAGTTTTGCAAAGTAGAACTTAAATATCACCACAGCATGACTGCAATGTAAATACATCTTAAAAGAAGACATTCAGGGTTAACGGACTCACCCAATAATGTGAGGTTAGCAATAGATATGTGTCAAGATATGTAGCAATAGGTATGTGCCTTTGGAAGTTGTCTTTCTCATCACATTGGCTCAAATTATTTTGCTTAATCTACTTTCTATGATTCCTGTATAAAATAAATCAAAATAATCACTGCTAAAACAAAGGTTAGCCTCACCGCTTAACCACATCATTTTACAGAATATATTGCATATAACAAATACATTTTATTATTATTTTTTTTAACGTATTGTTAAATACGTTAATTGGCTGAACAATACTGGGAAAAAATGTGATGTTTTAAGTTTTTGTTGTATTTAGGAGATGAAAATTAACTATATGCAAATAACTTATCTATCATCCAAGTCTGTCAAACAAGTTGGTGGTGCCTTGAGTTGTGCAAGCAGACACAAAGCTGAATCAACAAATCATTTGTTTCTGCTCAGTATCATCTCTATGGAATACAAAATATTTCTATACAGCGGAAGACGTATATCTTTTCGTGACCAGAAATTGTACGCTTTTTTCCCCTCTTCGTTTATTTCTATTTAATTTCTCATAAACATGGCACGAGATCTATGACCGAGTCCAACAGGAAGGATGAAAATGATTATGATTGTTTCAGAGAGAGCATGCAGAACTCATACCAAAATAATGGCTGTAAGTTTTAGACTTTTCTTTGTTTTTTAAAAAACATATACTAAGTTATCTTAAAAAGGAGCTGTCATTAAAGTTGAAAAGCTTGCAACTTTTGTTTTTCTGTGACTGAGTAAAAATGTTTTAGCGCCACTAATTGATGGTTTGAGCCCAGCATATTATCATGATCCATGCAATGTAACAACTGAATGTGCATGAAATGCTATGTCGATATTATCATTGC
Source organism: Stomatorhinus walkeri (assembly GCA_026784285.1). Classification (NCBI taxonomy): domain Eukaryota; kingdom Metazoa; phylum Chordata; class Actinopteri; order Osteoglossiformes; family Mormyridae; genus Stomatorhinus; species Stomatorhinus walkeri. The sequence goes on along the minus strand of JAODUD010000019.1, from coordinate 2,301,816 downwards.
ATATCGTATTAGTCTGTATAGGCAGCACAGTGGCATGGGTAGCGCTGTACAGTACACTATCCTGTAGTTACTTTTAAAATTTCTGTATATTTATTTATTTTGTACTCTATTTTTCTGACTACAAATTTGACTTGGACAGATATAGGGAACTGAGCTCATTCGGGATTCAGGGCTGCCTGTAATCAATAGTGACAGCCCTAGTGGTGATTAATAAAATGCTGGAAAATAAATCATGTTGGTAGTTCCCTGCATTCCTTTGTGGGCTTTTCTGTTCCTGTCACAGACCCTTTGTGATGTGAAAAGTGCTAGTTATCATTGTTGTAATAAACTGGGGAAATAACTGCATCATACTCAAAAACCATAAATCAATGAAAAACCTGAATACACTGTACTGCTATTGGCCTAGGGGAGTAAACAAACTACTGAAATATTCAGACCACTAGAAGTTGTTATTCTCAATATAATGGAGGTATAATTTGCATCATTGGCTTGTAATGGTCATCAGCTTAACACAGTGTTGGCAGTGATTTCTAAAATATGGCTGCAAGTGTTTGTATAGTATATTTTTTTCCTTTGTCACAGAAGGGCAGGTCTAAACAGTATTGTAGTTTGGGAAGCTTTTATAGTACTATAGTTACTTACACATTAATTAGCTTTATATTATCAACAGGTCAGCATTTCTATGTTGAAAAGGCTGCATACTAAAATAGCAACAAAATTATATTTCTTCTCAGTGAGGGAAAATGTTGGTTCTCTGTCTGTTCTCTGTAATTACACTTCAAAGTAATAGTACTGATTTAGGCAAATTTATAGTACCAGTACAGTTTTAAACCACTGGAAAGGGTGAGATAATGCATAACAACTGGAGTCGGTCAAATTTCTCCATTGTAGAGCTTATGACTGATAGTTACTGAAGAAGGCTCAAAAAGACATTGAAGGATTTGTATTTGATAAAATTAGAATTTTTTTCTCTCAATTAATGTACTGAAGATCAGTTAAGCTCGGTGTGTGCCAGAGTGTTACAAGTCAGCATTTGAAAGTGTTCACTAAGCAGCTGATGTGACAGTAATCTTGCTGTATAAGTCTACTAAAACTAAGCAAAATACTTATTTTTTAGTCTTTGCCTTCAGCACACATAAGTCAGTACTGCCTGTGGATTTGCATCGGTAGATGTGTAGTAAAACTGTAAGTGACAAATATTGGGTGGGTATGGCAATGTTAATGGTAGTCCACATAATGGTGGGGTACTGAATACCAGTGCCAATATGGCACCAGTTCTTAAACAATTGGTATGTACCAGACCATATAGCAGTGTAGATTTCAGTGCGTTTTGTTGCCATTTAAATACCTGACCTATTAATTGGAATATTTGCCCTCTGGTGCTCAGGTAACAGAAGCTAGTTAACATTACACTTGTGCTGATGTTACACTAAATAGGTACCTTCAAAGGCTTAAAATTCCTAAAGCTAAATGGTCTAAAGCAGGGGTCTCCAACAGGTAGATTGCACACCCAAGCTAAATAGTGGTGAAATAGTCCTATTATAATCCCAAATGTATAAATGAAAAAACATGTTTTCATTTGTTGCCAAAGTATCATGCATTCACTCTCATTTTCATTTAGTCTGTTCTAATGTGACTTTAGTTTCAATTATACAATTATCACTACCATTCAATGGCAAAAATGATCACACTGCACAATTTACGTTAACTGTTGCTAGATTGGCAGATTGGATTGTACAGTTAAAATGTGATTCGATATATTTTAATATCTAATTATTCCGATGTGCCAACTATGATTGTTAGAACATAAGAACATAAGAACTATACAAACGAGAGGAGGCCATTCGGCCCATCAAGCTCGCTTGGGAAGAACT
>JAODUD010000019.1:2275038-2288646 GCA_026784285.1 Stomatorhinus walkeri | reverse complement strand
TCCACCACTACCTGGATGTTTAGTGCCGCATATCCCTTTCGCGAGATGTACGCCTGATCAAGCACTGATAGATTCGCGTGTGGGATTAGTGTTCCATCCACCAGGCCTACAACTCTCGGAATGCCTGCAATGGTATGGCAGCCCTGGTGCACCTCCTGGACCTCCTGGCGTGTTGTTGGCAGTCGGATCCAATCCCCGGCATGGCGCAGAAGAGCGTTGGTAACAGCGCGGACGCACCTCCACACCGAGGTCTTGCTGAGGCCGTAACCTTCTCCCACGACCTTTATGAAGCTCCCAGTAGCAAAAAACCGGAGTGCTGCAAGTAGCTGGACATCGGGACTTAATGCGCAGCTACGACACGTTGGTCTGGCAAGCGCAGGTCTGAGCAGGTCCAGAAGCTCCATAATCCTTTGCCTTGGAAGGTGAAACTTTTTTTAAATAGCCACCTCAGGCAAAATATCAGAAGGGCTGAAGTTTTGCCTAATGAAAAAAACTACATGAACGACATGGCTCCACAACCGGCGCCGTCTTAGATTTAGCACAACAACGCCTTGTATCGCTGCCATAGTTGGTTGCGTTCTGAGCGCCACCATGATTATACATTTTACAATCTTAGCCGATTAGAGCCAAATTGTTTGCCACCTCTTCTATATTAAGTCATTGCCAATTTTAATGCATTAATCACATTTGAAATAGGCTAATTAAAAGTCACTCAATTAGTTCTGATATCAAAATAAAATTCTTAAATAAGTCTAGACTATATTCCATCATTGATACAACATTAATAACGTGGCATAATTTGACTTGAATACACTGCTGATTTCTAAAGACTGCTGCTTGGTGGCGGCTTGAGCTGAAACTACAAGTCGCGAAAATCGCGATTTAGGATATACATTATACAGCACGTCGCACCCAGGGTTTAAAACTGCTGTGAGAATAGTTTTACATGCCGTACGTGCTCCCTGTGTGACAGTCATTCTCACCAATCACATGTGCCATTCTTCTCGCGTGCCAGTCATGCTCACCAATCAGAAGTGGCCAATAAAGCGTATAGGCCCACAAACAGCAAACACGTGAAACCCGAGGAAAATGTTACATTCGCGGTGTGGAAAAATTCCACTACTGAACTATAAGTGAATTGCCTTCCTATTTCATGATCCGAGATTTTCAGAAAGGTCCTATCATCAATAGAACCGGCGAGCTCCTTTTAAACACCAGCTGCAATATACTTCAGCATATCATACCTATGGTTTTTGTTAATAGGCAATAGCATTAGTATACAGCTAACCCATCAAAACAACAATGAGACCATCAGTAATTCTCACAGGAGTGGAGTCGGCGACCTCCAAAAAAGCTGTAAAACCCAGAATACAATTGTGTTTATGTCATATGTTTTTGTGCTTATTAAATGTGTTTCCAAAGATTAATCCCACAACAGTAATAAAATAAGTCTTACTTTAACATAAATAGTAAAAGAATAGATCATTTTATTCGTGATTACAGTTGGGAAACATACAAAAAGAGATGCATATAATGTTTAATCATTTATTTTGTATTTGTCCGAGTAACAAATCAAAGGAATGATAAGCTGCTTCAGTGGAAAACTGCATTTTACTTCTCATTTAAAATAAAATGCAGGGTTGGTCAGCTGCATGGAGTGAGATTTTCTGTTCTCTGTTCTGCACACACATTTACATGAATGTAAGTTTTATTACCTTGCAGATACTCTAGGGTTTGCAAACTGCCGTAACATTTTTGATGCAGCTAATTTTAAGTTCAGAATGGAATATACATTTACCGTGAGATTTCTTGCATGAGAGTCTAAAAGAGTTTGCAACCATGAACACGTACATTTTTTGTTTCACCTTAATTGATTTGTATAGAAAATAACCGTATACATTTAAAAATTCCAGCATTACGGTTTCAGGACAGAACAGTCACTCACTCTGAATGTTTATAGGAACATTACAGCAGCTAACAACACATTAGCACAAACAAAAGGGCTGCAGTAGTGCTTGCTTGTTCAGTGGCATGGAAAAAGGCGGTTCTAGTGTTATTAGGAGGGTAATAAGCGTTACCTGCAAGATCGCTATTTTTCTTTTTGCTGTAATTGTTTTCATTATTACTTTATTTAATTTTACTTTTATTTAATTAAAAAAAATCGTGATTCAATATTTTCCCCAAATTGTGCCCAGAGTCCACGTCTTGATTTCTTGATTCTCTTGCAGTTTCTGTTCTCTTGCACTGTTGGTGGATTTAATGCGCTGACATAATGTGCTTGCCATTCTTTTCTGGCATCCTTATTTGTGTTTATACGGTTCACTTATCGCAACACAATATTGGTTAAATTTTAAAAAAGCAAGTAAACGTAAATTGTTGTTGACTGTAACCGCGAAATGGCCACCAGATATCATCTGGGTCAATTCGAGCGATTTTCGAGCTGTATATGACGTTCAATTAGCATCATACTGGTTACGCACACATGTATGCCCTGTGGGTGGCGTTGTGAGCACTGGGGTTGCAAGTAAGCAGTGGCGGAGTAAGTAAAAAATAAGTGATACTGAACGTAAATTAAAACAGTAGCTGGCATTGTGATTTCTCCAGTGAAAATTACCAATAAAAATAGCTGCGCCCAAACAGGGGCCCGTCGTGCATTGCACCTATGTTAAAAACGGCCCTGTGTTTGTTGAAATATTAGCTTCAGACGGACCTTTGCTCAGTACACTTTTCTGAGATGTGGTCAGCTGGCACTGCTCTTGCTTTGTGTGTATCGAACAGTTGTTAAATTACTGGAACAGAAGCATTTGTCTTGTGGAAATTCGAAAAATGTTTTTATACAATTTGGTCTGCTTTCTTCTCTGAATTTAAAATTTTTTGCCAAATATGTTTTTTTTAGCATTTAAAGACAAAATGAACCAGATAAAATGAGAAAAGCATATACTGTACTAAACACATCTAAGCACATTTATCAAAACAGTAATTTGTAAAGTAAGAAAATAAATGTATCCAAACAACGTGTCCTGCCCTGATCGTTCACTCTTTCCGTGTGCCACGCCCCCTCGTTAACCCAGTGTGGAATCCCCGCATGATCAGCTGTTTCTGGTTGTCATTAGTCCTCTGTATTTCGTCCGTGTTTCACTTTTCCCCTAGTTCGGTCATTGTATTGTCCGTCTGCCTTTTGCCTGCCTTACCTGTAATTAAACCCCGTATTCCCCGATACCCTGACGTCTGTACTTTTGTCTCCGTTCCGTCCCCGCTGGGCACAACAATATTATTATAATTAAACATATTAATGGTTTATTATTAATGTTAAAATAATGAATAAGAAGTCTTTTCAAAATGTATTGTATTATATAATAATAATTACTGTTACTGTCTATCAGTCTAAATGTATTTTTACTGTCTAATTATATGTATTCAGCTAGCGTTAACATGCACAATGCTATCACAGCGAATGCGAGGCTGAGACTGAAGCGTTACCCTTTGTTTCAACTGAGAGACGTGCTGTGGGACTCATTTCCCCGTGAGTTCAAGTCATCTTAGGTCGGCGTTCACGGTTTGACTTCTGAGATTCAGATTGAGCTCTAGGTAATTTTTTTTTCAAACTGGTTGGTCCGACGTTTAGGAAATTCGAGTTCTAATGAGTTTGAGAACTGAGGTACCACTCTATAAATTTTCTTCATGAACAAATTTGACCATATTGTTCAGAGTAAGGGGACTGCTGACTTTCTATACTCATGTTGTCCCAATACGCTAGCCTGAAAAAGAAGGCATGCAAATGCATGCTCTAAATTGTGTTGTTAAGAAGACTGGATTTAGGGGAACCTGAGGAGAGTCACTAGAGCCGAACCAAACATTACTGTGATCTGTATCACTTTTGTTATTATCTGTCTCTTTGGTAAAGGGTTTAGCATTCTCACTTGTGTGCTGTTGTGATATCACACACATATGATCCAATCTCTACCCATCTCACAATTAACTTACTAACTGAGCAGTGTATACTTATAATACACTGGCTAGTGCTACATCTATAGTCTTTGCCTTATTACACTTTGTCCTTAAGCAGTGTGACCTGTTATCGTTCATTGATATGTGTGAAGAGTTATTTTTCCAGTATATCTAGTCCCAGATGCTGGTGTTTGGGCAGTCTTGTGTTCCATGCTAAAGGGGTCTCTGAAAAATTGATGAAAGACTGAAAAGCAGTAAATGCAGTCATGGGATCCCTTGATGACCCAAATAAGGTCAGTAGGGATATTGAGTGTGCGTGTCCCAGAACCTTAAAGAATTCCGAAGGTTCTTAGATTTGAATGGTTCATAACCTAAATGTCATCTTTCATTTTGCTAACCAGGTTGACCTATATTTTATTTTTTTTATCAGTGTAATTTATCTCGTGTTTATATTTTATGTTGGATGGTAAGTCGGGCATAATTTGTTTGTACTTTATATACACTTACTTTTACCCAAAAATGTTTCAATGTCATATGATCAGGGAAAGTAAATAAAGACTCCCCCAAACAAAAGACCTTTAAATTTATGACATTATTTTTAACCATCTGTGCTGGACCTGTGCTATAGTTGTCTATGTATTTTAAGAGGAGAAGAGTACGGAAAGTGACATTGAAAGGGCAAAATAAAAGAAGAGAAGAGGCAGACTGGATGCTTGAAGGGCAGACAAAAGGAGAGTTAGCTCAGGTAATATGATCACTGGGTAGCCAGTCTGCAGTCTCCCACAAGGCTATCGTCTTTCCCTCTTCCCACTGCCAGCATGGCCCTTGTCCTCTATGTGTCCTGGCATTCCCGAATCTCATGTAGCATCTTCCGTTTTCAATGTGACTCCTTCAAATTTTAGAACCCCAGAGATCACTTTTCTGTTGCTTTTAGCATCATATTGTATTGCTCCTGAGTTTGCCTCACTGATGGTAGCCTGTCAACATATCTGTCCAGTTCCTGTAAGCACCTCCTAGCTTCAGCGAATTGTAATGCTATGTTTGGCAGCAAGCCATATAAATTCTGTCTTGTTCTCTCTGTTTCTGTTTGGTGTTTTGATTCATTGTGCATTTATTAAACCTTTATGTGGTCTTTGTTTTAGTCATAATTTTAGTGTGCATATTTTCATTTAATTCATTTTTGTGTGGAGCCCGCTAGTCATTTTGCCTTACTTTTCAACATGCATGGAAAGTCCAAGGGGCTCAGGTGATTTTTCATGAAAGTACTTGGCATTAGCTGTGGACCAGCAATAGGAAATTCTGGGCCAAGAGAAGTGTGTTGTGGATTCTAGAGAGGTTGTACCGATAGGAGAGAGAGTGAGCATATAGTAGATGTATATATTCGTTTTGCGGGTAAGCTTGCTCTGAAATGTGCATCAAAAAGCAGAAGTAGTATAATACACATCCAGGTTTCTAATATAGGAGCAGTGTCATCCTACACTGCATTACAATCCTAGTATTGTAAATGTACTTCTGAACACCAGGCAGATGTTTGATTGGAGCTACTTTACTGTGATAAGATGTTATGTCCCTGCAGTCAGCATAAGAGTCGTTTCAGGACCTGTAGCACTTTGTGGTAATATTTTTAAGAGAAAATATAATCGGTTTGGGCACCATAAAGAAGATGGCCTGTGTGTTTCCACCTTGTATTAATAATGAATGATGAATAATGAACTCTGTAATCTGCTAAAAACATCTTTTTAAAAGGGTTGTTTGTAATGTTGCCTGTTTTTGTTTTAAGGGTATAGCGTGTAACTTCTTATTAGGTAACCATACTATGACTAGTGAATTCTACATGCAGAAATAATCTTCAGGAAACATAGACATTTATTTTGGTTATAGATGCCAAATAATGCAATGCACTGGCATAATATTTATGTGATAGTCATAGTCCAGTTGTACCAGTTAGCTATGTGGCTAAAGTGAATTTGGCAAGACTTCCTAATGTACATGCATTCTTCAGATGGTAGCAGTCTGAATGGAGTTTCTTCACAGCATACGAGAAGGCAATGCAACCCAGCACTGTTCTCCCCTTTTCTTTCATGGCAGGTCATTGCAGGGCCACGTTTTATGTGAGTGGCAGCTATGACCTTGTAAATGGAAGAACCAGGATATGTTTTCATGGACCAGTTTTGAGGCATTTATCCACATTAACTGTTTTGTAATTTGGTGTTTGTGTGGTGCATAATGTGTTAGTGTATCAGTATGTAATACCTGCCATAATGACATGTGATACGAGCCTTGCATGTCCTAGGCTATGAGCATAAACACGATGCACAGGTCCAGTTATACATACAAATATCCTGGCTCAAACTAGGAGTACACCGATTGGAACGGGTCGAATTGCAGCCTCATCGGTGATCACCCAATCAGTCTCACATATGTCCAATTATGAAATGATCTTGCACATGCACAATAAATCATATGCGCAGTCGTACGCCCAAAAATGTCCGTAATTTGTAAATTCTTCAGTGTGAGCCACGCGGACGCAAAATTCGCTATCTGCAGCAAGTGTAAGGACCAGGTATAACGTGGGGGAACACAAACAAATTCAATCAGACATTTAAAAGCACATCATCCCAGTTAACACGCTCAGTTTGAACAAGCTAGCAAAGCGAGAGCTGCTAGCAAAGCATGTACGCATCTACGAGCCAGCAGTCTGTGCTATCTTTTGTTGGTATAAGCAGTGAAAAGTGCAAAGAAATTATTAGGAAAATTATGGAATTCATAGGATTGGATGACCAGCTGTTTTCTGTAGTTGAGGATAGAGGCTTCAGAAATCTGATAAATTACCTCAGCCCAAAATATAGAATACCGAGTAGGCGTTACTTTTTGGATGTCAAGCTACCAGAGTTGTTTAATCTAGTGTCATATCATACACATTTACTTGCTGCACCTATTATTATTTTAAAGAATATCTTAATGTTTGGTTGTAATTGGGGTTTTATTTGTTTTAGTTTAATTTTTTGAATCTGTAAAGTTTAATAAGACTTTGTTATGAAAATAAAGTTTTGAGGTGAAGAAAATGTGATTTTTGTTTATATTTGCTGTTCTCAGGGCAAAAATTGGCTTAGGAAAAATCGGTATCAGCCGATCACACATACCAAAAAATCGGTAATTGGGATCGGCCAATAAAATTGCAATCGGTGCATCCCTAGCTAAAACACTTTTAACATAACTGTGTACTGTAATTTAAATGCCACAACCACAAGCTAGCGCCAGAAAAGGACACACAACACTGATCACTGACAAGACCAACGGCTAAACTATAAAAACAAAGAAACCTACAAAAGTGATTCTCACCCCTACTCTGTGGTACAATATATAAAGAAGAATATTAAAATACAAAACACAGACTTAGTCCAAAGACAACAAATTTGTACCAAATGCTTTGACCATAAACAACTCTCTAAATCCAATCTGAAAATCAAAACCAAAAATCATAACAACAAAGTTCTCCAAACACACTCTCATTTTCTCATAGCGCTAGTCTTTTATTTGGAGAAGTGGCAGGTCTTCATTGACACAGGCAGAATTCTTTTAGATGGCGGATTCAGATGTTCCTTGAAAGGCTGTAGACTCCTAACATGGAAAACCGCTGTGTAGGTTTGACCATGATGTAGACCAGGAGTCACCAACATAGTGCCCACAGGCACCAGGATGCCCCCAAGGACCACATAAGTTGCCTGTGGACAGTTCTAAAAATAGCACACCTCACCAGTGAGCAACGTCTAAAATTTAATTTTACCCTGATACTATTCTTCTTTAATCACATTTGTATTTATATAGATTTTAAAATGACAGTATCTTAAAAAATGCATTTAAAACATGTTTATTAGGGATGTAACAATACACTCAATTCGATACTATTCACGATTCTGAGTTCATCATACAATTTTCTCATGATTTTTTTAACAGAATGAGCTACAGACAAATTTATTTAAAAACATTCCTTTATCTTTCTAAACTGTGCAAATCATCTTTCTTAACAGTGCACCTAAAATTGAATGAAGCTTTTCTCACTGTTTTCGTTTGTGATTACCGAAAAGCTAAAATGCTGCTACACTGCTGATTTAAGATCGGGCGGTGCATCCATCCATCCAGTTTCTGAAACTGCTTAATCCCAACCGGGGTAACGGAGGGGACTGGAGCCTATCACGGGAACAATGGGCACAGACGGGAACCAACCCCGGGCAGTCGCCAATGCCACGCAGGGCACACACACTCACAGAACTACAGGGCCAATTTAGACTCGGCAATCAACTTAGCCTGCATGCTTTTGGACTGTGGGAGGAAACCGGAGCCCCTGTCACAAACGGAATGTGTGCGAATTCCACACCGAAAGGACCCGGGACCGTAGTTTAGATAAGTTTAGGAGGGTGTTTCAAACTGGTATCCCTTCATATGGCTCAGTACCTGTCAAGTAGCTCTCAGTTTCACAAAGGTGACCCCTGATCTAGACTCTTGTGACTAGGTGTCATAACATTTGATTGTATTTTTAAACTTGTCTGAAACATACATGCTTTGGTAATCGAGCTGGGTATTGCCACTGATTTCCCATATTGTTTCAATTGTGATTAACAAGGTACCGATTTGATCTTTGATTCAATTCAGTTCGATTCAGTGTCGATTAGCTAGGGACATTTCAGATACAGAACCAATTTTGCTTGGCTTGGATAGAAATTCTCAGAGAACCAATGCTGGAAATGTATATGGAGCCCTCTAACCTGGTGCATCATTAAAAATGTTAAAATTGTGCATTAAGAATTGACCCAAAAACTACTACATTAATGAACCGCCTGTTTAACATTACCAGAAAGTTTTGGATCGGGTGTTTTTGCAGATTGCACATCTGGATGATGTCTCGTGAAATGGTTTAGGAGATTTGTGGTTTTTGCACAGTATTTCACCTTTATTATGCATATTTTGCTTATGACTGCTTTTATCCAACCGTTCCCTGTCCCCTTATTTCTGAAATTCGAAATACATCCAGACATCTGCCTTTAGGCTTGACTGTACCTTCAGAGAAACAGCTCCCGCTATGTTTTATCTGCTTTTGTCTGCCAGATCTATGTGAGGCTGGCTACGTGAGACTAACAGGGTCAAAGCATCACACATCCAAGGGAAGGCCATAGTCATAGTCATATCAGCATATATTAAATTGGGATTTAATGAATGAATATGAGTATGCAAATAAAGTTTGATTAGAATCAGAAAATTTGAATTTTTAAACTCAGCCTTTAATAGGCCTGTGCAATGTCTACAAAAAAATGCATGCAACGCCCTCTTCTCGAAACCTGCACACATGCTGCAGCAAGCAGGTTGCTTAAAATAAAAACGTTGTGCAGATAATCCACCAAACAGCCGGCATTCAAACTTGCAGACCGGGGAGGTGGGGGTGTCTGTGATGCTCGTCAGCTGTAAGACGTTATATAATTTTTCAGTCTCTGTGGCAAACAGGCAGTTGGCGGGCCAGATTTAATGATTTAAAAACATGTTGCAGACCGTCTAAAACCATTTAACATTGGTTCTCAAACTTTTGTACAATGTGATTCAGCTCAGAAATTATTTCAGTGGGGGAGGAGTGGCTGTGTACCGCTAATACTTAAACTTACCATACTTTATGAACTACTTAAACTATTTAAATCTGCAATGTAAAATGCCCCTTTGGGAATTGATTTACAAAAAATATCTTCACTTGGGTGTAATGTTTTTAGTACTGACTTTATCCATTTAGTTTAAGTTAATCGTTATCAGTTTAACAAGTCATCTAAATGCTGTCTAAATGGTTAAATGGTTAAATGGTTATGTGTCTCTATGTGAAGATATTTTCCCTGTAGTATAACCTTTGTCACAGAATTTTCTCAAAACAAACTATTGGTCACATTGTTCTTAGAGATTCTCTGTCAGCTTACACATCAGCTCAGCAGCAGGGAAAGTACTTCAGTAGACCTGAAGTGATCCAAGGCCAATTCCCATGGTGGTGTAATCCTGGAATCGCATGTCAGTACCTTCCTTACCGAAAAGAAGGCAGCATTAACACCTTCATGAAATATTCAGCTACATGATTCTCTGTTAATCCTGGTGCTGTTTCACCATTGACTGTGAAAGACTTGAACACAATCAGTAGAGATATTCAGGTGTTAATCATCTTTCAGCACAGAATAGGGCTACACAATGTCAGATTGCCTTTGCATTGTTTATACATGTTAGTGTTTTGCTTTTAGCTCAGGATTTGTAGATGAAGGAAAAAATTAGGTGTGTTTGGAATGGAGTACCACTGCCCTGTGGCCCGGAGAGGCCGGGAAGGTGCCTGGTAATGCACCCTGCTCCTCCTGCTTTCTGCTGTTCCCAGGGGACTTTTTTCGCCCTACATTAATATATTATTCATCTGAAAGAGTGCTGGTGCTAGGTTCATCACATTAAAATTCCCATTTGGTCATTGAAGCTCCCTCCAGTCATCATATTTCCCACGTAGAACATGTGATGGAAAATTATTTGCAGTGGTTACATTTATACTTCTAGTAAACAGGAAGGTTTTTCTATTTAACACATAGCGTGGGATTACTTACCGTATGCTGTCTAAGAAAATGATAGAATAGCATCACTGTTTGCCTCACATTCTATTAGGATAATGTTTCTGTAGGCTGTCTGGCCACTATTGGTAGCTGTTTGCTGTCAGTCAAACCAGTGACTTTAACTAGATTCCCAGGAGACAATGGTATACAGTTCCTCTTGAAATCAGTTCAGTTAATAATGCCTATTTAAGAGGTGGACATGCAGTCTCCACTGTGATTGTCTGAAACGTCCTATATGTAATGGAACTTCCGCTAATATAATGTATGGTGTTGAAGTACTCAAGTGTAATGCCTTGGGTTATGTACAATTACATATATTCACCATGTTCAGAGTGGTCACAGTAGCTAAATCAGGTTCATTAGTACTTTACGCTATGTATTCATTCCTCAACTCCTCTATCAAATCCTTGCTGTGCTGCTGCCTGTTATTGATGGTGCTCTTGCAGCAGTAAGGTAGTGGCTAGAATAAAACCTAGGAGAATTTAAATGTTTTCCGCTTCCAGGAAGAGTAAGAGAAGGACGCCATGGGATTCACTGGTTTAGACGATTAAGCCAGGGCCCTTGAGGAAGGCAAGATGCTGGCTACAGTGAAGTTCTGCTGGTAATTACAGGGACTGTAATTGGTAGTTTTAGCCTGTTGACAGGCTTATGCTCTAGACAAAGAGGGGAAGAAGATGGGAGGATTGAAGGTTCTTAACAGCTTTAGCAGGATGTGTATGTATCCTGGACTCATTTGGGATATTTTGGCAAGCTTGCAGATGTGCGCTGTGTTTTGTCTGTGCTACCTCTGTAAGCATATGTGGCTACATTGGGATTGGTGTAAGTATAGGATCTGGTGTGTCCCCCTGGGAGGAGGTGCTGTACGTAATTCAGCATGTGGGTGTTTTCTGAGCCATTGTGATGCGCTTGTGTAGGCTTACCAGTCATACAGATCTAACTTGGTAGATGAAGAGTGGAAGGCTCCTGAAAACAATGTTTGGCTCACCAACCATAAGGGAAGATAAGGACCAGAACCAGTCAATGCCGGCAGCCTGGCCTGCAGCCCGGTTCTTGGGCACAAATCCTAGCTTCCTCGAGAGCCTGTCACAGCCAGAGAACAAATAAACATCTAATTATTATTTGCCTCTTATCATGTGAAACACCCCATCTCTGCAGCAGCAACTCTGGGTCACTAAGGCAGATTTAAGATTTTGATTTTAATCTGGTCCCTGCTTTACACCACAGACAACAGAGAAACACAGTTGTGTTTTCAGAAGAGTAATTTTAGTAATGTGTATATTTGTGTAGTTCCCTGGAGGAGGGAGGAGAAATGGTAAATAATGTTTTATCGTCACTCCATCATCACTGCTTGTTAAGTAGAGGTGGGCGATAAAGCAATTTTAGCAGTTAATTCGAATTTACAGTTCAGGACAATATGTTTTTATGAAAATCGATTTTATTACTTGTTTTACACGCGAGCGTCAAAAGCAGAACTAATGTGATACACCGTTCTTCACGGGTACATTAGTGCAGCGCACCCAAACACTGTAGCGGATTCACAAACAACAAGGCAATGGTCCGGTTTTGTGCCATCGGACACAGACCAAACAAGTCCTCGTTGCAAAGTCTGTTTAAAAACTGTTGCAACCAAAGGAAGCAGCACGACAAATTTATTCCAGCACTTAAAGCAGAGGCACACAGCGGAGTGGGAGAAGTGCAGCTCCCAGCGAAATGAAAATACACACAACACCATCACAACATCCCAAGTTAAACAGGCAATCATCCCTGACTCGTTTTCAGACTGTGTTCCATATGATAAAAATGGGGCACAGTGGAAGGCGATAAACGCTGTCGCGATGTATATTGCAAAAGACATGGTGCCCATACACACTGTGGAAAAGCCGGGATTCATTAACATGCTAAAAGTTTTTACAAGTTTCTAGTACTTTTAAGTGTTTTCAATGGTGTGGTCTACCATCTCACTTACAAGCATCTTTTTTGGCTTGTCACATTGCACTTTAACTCTAAAGTAAAAAAAAAAATAAAAGTTAAAAGTTGTTTTGAACCATTGGTACCTCAGAACTCGAACTGAATCCATTCAGAACTCCGGACCGAATGCTAAAAAGTTTGTGATCTAATTTTCCCCATTAGAAATAATGGAAAACCAATTAATTGGTTCCCGGCCCCAAAAAATTACACCTAAATGTTTTTTTAGCATTTAAACACAAAATGAACCGGATAAAACAAGAAGAGCATATACTGTACTAAATAGGGGTCGGCCGATATGGGTTTTTCAATAACGATGCCGATATTTAAGAGTCAGGGTCAGCCGATGGCCGATATATGCTGCAGATATTTTTTTGGCCAAAAATTGGATGTTTTCCCCTCTATTTGCATGATAAAATATCACACTAATAACAAACGATACACAAAATTTCTCAACTTAGCATTTATTGAATACTGACTTGTGTAAATTTAAATGTAAACTTAAACAACAAAAACACAACTTGTAAACAACTTAAACTTATAAACAATAAAAATAGCAGCATCATAGCAAACCAGTTAAATTAACAGGTCTTTGAAAGATCAGAATTTAAGTCTTACCGTTTTCACCCTGGACTCTTCCAAAACTTCTGGCTGGGGTCCTGCACAAAGCAGCATGGGTCATGTGTTCCACAGCAACAATAGCACTGAGCTACCCGCAGATGTGCCTGTCTGTAAATCGATGTAGTGCACTCGAATATCGGCCAATGCCGATACATTAAAAAATGTTAAATGTCGGCTGGCCGATATATCGGTCGACCTCTAGTACTAAACACATCTAAGCACTATTTATCAAAACATTCATTTGTAAAGTAAGAAAAAGAATGTATCCAAACAATGTGTAAAATTAAAAAACAATGTGTCCTTCCCCGATTGCCCGCTCCTTCCGTGTAACATGCCCCCTCGTTAACCTGGTATGGAATCCCCGTGTGATCAGCTGTTTTTTGTTGTCATTAGTCCTCTGTAGTTAGTCCGCATTTCAGTTTGTTTCCCCAGTCTGGTCATTGTATTGTCCATCTGC
>JAODUD010000019.1:2253855-2266295 GCA_026784285.1 Stomatorhinus walkeri | reverse complement strand
AGGTCCCACCTGTTCCAGAAGGTCCTCCAGTGCCCCATAAACCTAAACCCTTCTTTCCTACACCATCCTTTTAGCCACGCATTTAATCTCCTTATTTCAGCTCAATAAAGGACAGTGAAGTTTAACTTGGATCTTGGGAGAATGGTTGTTCATCTAATGTAAATCCACCTTATCACTCTGTGATGTCTGTGTTGAAACATCTCTGCACTTTTCCTGTTGTGATGGAGACCCACTTTTTCTTAACATGGTGATGAGCTTGTGTACATTAGGAAGTAAACACACAGGATCCAGGAAACAGGTATCAGGATTTAAAGAAATTAATTGCTATCAAGTCATTCATGAAAAAATGAATATGACAACTCTTATTCTAAGTATTCAGTGTTTTTGTATTCACATTTATGGTGTTTCTGTACTTACAGATCAGTTCAAACTACATGTGACAGTGCTGATGTAGCTTAGGAATTGATGGCTATGATAAATTCTGTAAATCAAGAGCAAAGGCACAATGGCAGCCTTTGGGGATGCTTGTTGCACATGAAAATGACTGTGGGCATGGCCTGGAGGATAAACAGTGGCTCTTATGAAGGCCGCACTGTGCAGGACTGAGGAGTCAGCTGGTGTCACAGGCTCACACTCCTCAAGCCTGTACCCCTACTGATAATAGTCTGTAAGGCTGGGAAGTGACCTGATGGACCTGGGTCTCCAGTGGGCTTTCTACCAAAAGTGGAAGGGAATTGGGGTTATAGAAGCTAGTCAGAAAAAGTTCCACCTTGTGCCACGTTGCTGTCTTGCTTATATGCTACATTATGAGCTGTATATTGTTTAACTCTCATGTGGCCATATTTTTATGTCTTAAAGCTCCATGTACAAGAAATTTCAAACTGAAGATTGTGCTGATGGATACGCTGCATTAACGTTTGTCTGTCAATGGATTTTCAGTCCCTAGTGTTCACTGGAATGCAACTTGTTTTGAGAAGCTTAAGTAGCCAATACATAATTATTGTGACTATACACCCAGCTGCGTGTACATAAATGCTTCTGTCTGCATAAGGGCCTTTTTAGTTGGACAGAAGTTGCGCAAGTTCATTTCCGAAATTGATGCTGAAGATGGCAAATGCATAAGAGCACGAGCACGGACAATTTTGCGGCTATTTCCTGCATGCCATTCCCTCATTTCCCGTTTACTCTACTCAGCCCACTTGTTGGCAATGGCTTTGAATAGTACCAGGAAAAATGCCTGCGTCTGAGGCATTAGCATTTTTTCTTAACATGAAGCTGGCAATTCTTGTACTTCGTGTCTTATCAGACAGCAGCTGTAGCTTCACAAGGTGGCACTCTGCACCTGGCCAATTCCCACAGATGTTCTTTCTCCCCAAGTAAAGCCTACATGCAAGAGACTAGGAAGTTTCAGAGGGAAATTTTTGCCGGTTATTTCATCATCGTCATAGCTGGAGAAGTAAAATGAAAGGTCATGTGGCCGTCATGTCATGAAAGGTCATGTGGCTGTCCTTTTCCATGGACAGCATAAAAAAGTTTGGTCATTGTGGTTAATAAAACAGGGCATGTTTATTGTTACTCTGTGTGATGCCAAATTTCAGTCCAGGAAACAGGTCTGACTGCTTCAGCTTTGATAGGTTGTAGTTTCTTTGTTCTTATTTTTGCTGTTGCTGGGACATGTTTGCAGATGAGTCCCCAGTTCTCAGCTCAACCCTTATCTGATGAACAAATTTTTGTTAGTCACATGTCTCGATTTCCGTCTTCATTCCTGGGCCCCCCAAAGAGGGTATTGCTAGAGTCAGAACTGAATGCTTTTTAAATGGCCACGTTGATGCTTTTTTTTGCCTGTGATTTTCTCTTTTCAGGTTATTATAGGTCATTTTCCTGGTGATTGTGTGGGGAGACGGTACAGGTTGTACAGAGGCCAAAAGACCAGTTATCAGCCATTGTGTTTCTGCACTTGGCTGTCAGATGAAATAATTTCCCTGATGGCCTTTCCCTGCAGGCTGTCCTTACACATCCATGTTTGTCTGTCTGTTTGTTTGTTTGCGTGGATGTGATGATTACTCAATGAAACTGGGACCTAGTTTGTCACTGCCATTGGTACCATATGGTTACTCTCATGCAATACAGTTTTATTAGTCTTCTCACATACATACACACATAGAACCACACTGTCTGGACTCAGTGTTAGGTTCAAAGATTCTTCATGTCAAAATGAGTTTCACAGTAATCCAGGCTTTTAAATAACTATGCGGCATTTGAGTCCTGACCCCGCCCTTCCTGAGGCTCCGCACTGGGGCCTGGTACTCTATAAAGTGAAAAGCCATGGTCCAGCTTTGTAGTCCCACCTCCCACATGGGCTGAACATGCTGAGACTGCCTCACGTTATTCTACTCTGGTTAGAAGGAATGTATCCAAACACGGTATGTGTGGGGAGGGTGTTGAGTCTAAGTTTTTACAGATGTTAGTGGATACCAGTCTCTCTTTTTTGGCTCCTGTAGAACAGCTCCAGCAGATCACTTGCTACAGGAAGTATGTAGCATGTTTCATATTAATGATGTATTACGGCCTTGAGGAAAGAATCACATCATGTGCATTGAAGTGACTGCCATCGTAGATTTTTCTTTAATTACTTGATGAAAAGTAGTGACAGCTGTGTATGATTTATTATTAACATAAGTATTTTGAATAATGTGTGCTTTTTCTAGCACTTTCTTTTTCAACATAACCAAGAATTTGGTCTCATTCCCTGACACTGTCTGCAATGCTGTGTTCTTAATATCACCACCATCTCTGTGCTGCTTGGTTCTCGACCTGGCACACCCTACCATTTCTGTGCTGCTTGCTTCTCGATCCCGACCTCCCTATACCTGTGCTCTGTGCTGCTCTCAGCCTCCCATATCAGCATGGCACATCTCATGTTTTTCCATCATCTTGATTTTTGCAGAAAAGCAAGGTCCAGAACGGAAACGGATTAGGAAGGAGTCTGCCAACAGCAGGAAATCAGGCCTGCTCTTTGGAATGGGCATGCAAGGGCTTCGTGCTGGGTGCCCACTCTCAGAGCGCCAGCAAGTGGCTCTTCTCATGCAGATGACAGCTGAGGAATCGGTGAACAGTCCAGGTCAGTGATTGGTGGTTAGATTGGCTAGGTCTGTGTTTACTCTAGCACCATGCACACATTTTTCTGTTAAATCATCAATACTCTTTGCATTAAGTAGCCTGTATTACCTCACTGTTTCTTTGCTCAAATTGTTCTTCTGCAAGATCTGACCATTTTAAAATGACAAAAGAGAGTTTGTTGGCTGTAGGTTGTACGTTATTTGATCCCAGTGAATGTTTGTGTTGGTTATAGGTGATTGAGTCATACAGGTTCAAACTGAAAGCATGATATTTTGCAAGCTGTTTCTGTTTACCTTTCATAATGTGTATTAATTGTAGATGATTTTGGTGAGCAGTATAATAAAATTATTATTGCTTACAGAGAAAGATTATGGTTAATGGATATAATTTGAATTATAGTGCACACTAAAAATTAGTGCTATTTTCAGTTTATTATTATTATTATTATTATACTCCAGTAGTTTATTTTGGAATATAAAGAATAGCTAAATTTAGTGTTTTCTTCCGCTGCATATTTAGCAGCAATGCATTAAGTTTCTGTGCTGTTTCTTTTACATTCATTTTTTTGTGAAAGAGCTCCCTCCATTGGTTAAAAGTATTTTTGCCACAGGTCCATATAGTGGTTTAATGTACTTTATTTGTATCAGTGGAATATAATGAAGCTTTAACCCATCTACTGCTTCAGACACCACACCAAAGCACCAGTCACAGTCAAGTCTGGGTCAGAAGGGAACTCCAAACTCTGCCTCAAAAACCAAAGACAAAGTGAACAAGCGCAATGAGAGGGGGGAGACTCGGCTGCACCTGGCCGCCATCCGGGGGGAGGCCTGGCGCGTTAAAGAGCTGATCAGCGAGGGTGCTGATGTGAACCTTAAAGACTTTGCAGGTTAGGCATCTTTTTTTGTGTTCACATTTCACTTTTCCATGTCTTTCAGCTTACTAATCTTTGAACTACAATTTTCCCATACAACACACTCTCCTAGACTTATCTCACAAGTATTATCTAGTTTTGAAATTTATAGAGGGGCGAATGTTAAATGCTCAAGCATGTAGGAAATCAACAACAAATTTGTTACCCACTGTTCTACCTGTTGTCCTGTGTTATAATAATGTTAAGCGGTTTACCCAAAACAAGACCAACAGACAATGGGAAACATCTTGTGATGTTCATGTGACTGGATGTCCATGCTGTGCTGTATTTATAGATGCTATGTTGTAACTAATTCCCATTCCCTGACCAAAGATAGTGGTATTGCATGAATCTCATGTTTTGTATCTTCTTGGGTTGATTTCCCAGGGTGGACTGCACTGCATGAAGCATGCACCAGGGGTTTCTATGATGTGGCCAAGCAGCTGCTGGCAGCCGGAGCAGAGGTCAACACAAAGGGTCTGGACGACGATACCCCTCTGCATGACGCATCCAACAATGGGCACTTCAAGGTGTCGCATTTAATTAATGTTTAAGATGGCCACTATTTAGGAAATTAGTTTTAATTCTGGTGTGATATCTTATGAAGTGTTTATGTTGGGGTCTCTGGTTATGAGGACTGTAATATTTCTTTCATCGTCTTTGCAGGTGGTAAAGTTGCTATTGCGATATGGAGGGGATCCTCGCCAAATGAACCGGCGGGGTGAAACACCATTGAAAGTAGCCAACTCAACATCTATGCTGAATCTTCTACTTGGAAAAAGCGCTTATACTTCAAGCGAGGAAAGTTCTTCAGGTCTGTTTAATTTGTAAGTCAAAGTATACAGTGGTCTCTTGTCCTAAATGTGTTGTGACACTTTTTATTTGTATTGATAGATTCCTCAGAAGAAGAAGATGCTCCATCTAGCTCTATTGATGGCAATAACACAGATTCAGAGTTTGAGAAGGTCCTGAAATTGAAAGGGAAAAATATTGAGCCACCTAAATCAACAGCCATGCCTATCAAGGATGAGTATGAGTTTGATGAGGATGATGATGAAGAACGGGTTCCTCCTGTCGATGACAAGCACCTACTCAAGAAAGAATTCCGCAAAGACTCCATAAGCAAAGGCAGCAGCTTCATTTCAATTCCTAAAATAGACGTTAAAACCTATTCCAAAAGAACTTCTCTGACACCAAAGAAGACAGCAAGGCGAAACCAGTCAGATACAAATAGCTCAGATGAAGATGAACACACCATGTGCTTCTCCCAAACACCATCAGTGCGGCAAATAGTCCCAGCAAATAACATCAAGAACAGGGAGTCTGATACTATGGCCTCCAAGCAACAGAAAGAAAAGAATAAAGTAAAAAAGAAGAGGAAGAAGGATTCAAAAAACAACACTAAGGAAGTCCGATTTGGCAAGATGAATGATAAGTTCTGCACATCTGAATCAGATAGCGGAGACTTGGAAAGTGAGGATGATAAGGGCTCTGTACAGAGTTCTAACTGTGCGAAGGACTCTTCTGCTATGAGCCTGAAAGAATCATCTCTTTTGAATTCCCTTTCTGGCACCTCTTCATCTTCCCATGGGAGCATGAGCTCTCAGAAGTTGACTCAGTCATTCGTGGAACAACATCCAAAACAGTGGAGGACGGAGGAATGGAAAAGCTTATCCTCATCTGCTTGGTCTGATGACAGCTCATTCTCAGAATCCCTCCAGACCAGACTGTCCAGTGAATCTGATTATTCATCAGCAGATTCAAGTATAGAGTCTGCCAAACAGGTAAAAAAGAAGATGCCTGAGACACGTAAGCATAATATGCACTGTAACACTTTGGAAAAGAAGGGCTCCTTAGACTTTCAAAAGAACTTGGATGGAACTGTGTCCAAGGCAGACAAAGAGGGTAAAGTGTTAAAAAAGCACAAAGTAAAACATAAACACAAAAATAAAGAGAAGGAAAAGGCTCCAAGCTTGGTCCTTAACCAAGATATGAATGAAAAATTTGTGAAGAGCTTTTCTTTTGACTTCGAAGACTCACGACAAAAGTCACTTACTATGGAAACAGAGACATCTATAGAGAGCAAAGTCAAGCTTACCAAGCACACCAAAGACCATTTTAAAAAGGAAGACAGATATTACAAAAGCAAATCTGAGGACAAGGATTGGACTGCTGCACAAGAAGTAGGCAAGCCTGTAAGAGAGGAGAAGTCGAAAAAGAAGGATTCCACTAAAGAGAAGTCAAGTAAGGAGGATAAAGATAAAACATTCAAGTCTGATAAGGAGAGGAGTGTCAAGGACAAGTCCAAAGACGAGAAGCAGAAACCCCACAAAGACGAGAAAAAGAAAAGGTCAAAGTCATCTAAATCAGAAAAAAAGAATGAAAAAGAGGGAACATTTGTTAGAATAGAAAAAGAAAAAAATTCGAAGGAGGACAAAGAAAAAACTAAAAAGGAGAGGGCATCCAAGGAGGAGCTTCCTTACGAGGACTATGATATTAAGAACCGTTTTTTAGATCTAGACAGTAGTAAGCTTAGCGGCTCAGATGACCACTATGACCAGTGGATGACAGACCTTTCTTCTGAATCTTCCGTCTATGAAGAAGATAGTTGGGACATGCCGGTGAAGGAATACAAGGAGTGTAAAGCAAACAACTCTGTTAAGTTGATTGTAGAGACTGTAAAGGATGATGGTCGAGACCGAAAGAAAGAGAGTAAGATAAAAGACAGAAGAACTGAGCACCTTGAAAGACATGAGAAAGAAGTTACATCCAGAAAAAGGGAGAAAGACTCGGACAAAGTGAGTGAGAAGAAACAGGAGATGGCAGAAAAACAGAGACCAAACAACAGTTATTTGGAAAAAGAGAAAAAGAAGAAAGATTCGGTGGAAAATGTGAAAGAGAAAAGGGAGAAAGATGCTGTTGACAGCAGGGAAAGAAAAGATTCTCATGAATTTACGAAGGAGAGAAAAGACTCAAAAACGAAACAAGACGACATTTTAATAGAAGACTATGGGAGTGAAATTTATTTCAAAGATAAACCTGAGAATGAGGCTGTTAGCAAACTGTCAGAACCCAGAGAGAGAAATCACCCTGGAAAAGATAAGGAGAAAAAAGGAGAGGGTTGGGAAAAGGAGAAGAAAGACAAATCTAAAAGTGAGAAACACAAAGAGAAGTCCAAAGAAAAAGTCATTGTGGACCCAGAAAAGGAGAAAATCGACAAATGTTCCTCTGATAGATCAGCTAAAGATGTAGATAGGGGGTTAAAAGATAAACACAAAGATTGCCATAATAAAGAAAAAGAGCGGAAAGTAGAACTAATTAAAGACAGGCATTCTGATAAAGACTTTCTGGAGTTTAAAAAAGAAGATAAAAAATTTGACAAGGTTAGAGAAAAGACCTGGTTTTCCAAAATTGCCGACATCTTCACAGATGAGAGTGAGAATGAGGAGGATGTTTGCAGTGGCAGAGCCGTTAAGTTTAGCGATTCTCTAAATCGGTTCGACTGTCACCGCAAGGATCCTACACCTGACAGAGATGTGATGGACATCTCCCAAACCGAAAAACACTCAAAGTTCTCTGCAGAAGAAAAATTGTTCTCTGTAGAAAAACAAAAAGAGAAGGATCATAAAGATAAGAAAAGGGATAAAAGCGTCTTTGATTTTGGGAGAAAGTCATCTTTGGATGTACTTAAAGATAGAAAAGACAAAGATGCCCTAGACTGTAAGCATAAGGATCGCAAGGACAGAGGATCTTTTGACTCAAATCAAGAGAAGAAGAACAAGCAAAAACTGTCAGAGAAGAGGCATTTGAGTGAGGAGAAACCCAAAAATAAATATAAAGACAAGTTGGACAAAGATCACATAAAAGATAAGAAGACCTCCAAAGCAAATGGTGAAAATGAGAAATCACTGTTGGAGAAGCTGGAAGAGGAGGCATTGAATGACTACAAAGATGACTCCAATGATAGAATCAGTGAATTGTCATCAGATAGTTTCACAGACAGGGGGCGTGAGCCAGAACTTAACCTGTATGAATCCCCCACCATCAGCTTACAGGACATAACTGAAGATAGGAGAGACTTGCTATCATTATCCTATCCTCAAGATAAATTTAAAGAAAAGGAGAGGCATAGGCACTCGTCTTCATCATCATCCAAAAAGATTCATGAAAAGGAGAAGGAAAAGATGAAAAAGGAGAGGACCGAAAAACGAGAAAAGTTTGATGAAGTTAAAGATTCATACAGGCGCAGAGAGAGTCTGCCTTTTGAAAAGGAGTCAATGCCTTTGGAGGCAGACCCTTTTACATTTTCCATTGGAGCTAAACCTGATGGCGAGGATCATTTAGAAAAATCTCTGGAGTTTGAAAAAGAGATGTCTAAAAAATGTGATAAAGGCAGCAGTACCGTCATCAGCGACAAAATGAAAGAGAAAAAAAAGAAAGACAGACTTAAGGATAAAGTGAAAGAAGAGAAACACAAATATGTAGATGGTGTGGTTTCTATTAAACACTCTAAGGATGATCTAAAATCTGGGCTTAAGGAGAGCATTCAACTGACTAGTTTGAATGAAAAGTCTAAAGTAGAGGCTGGGAGGTTTGACATGAAAAACAAAGACAGATCTAAAGAAATTCAAGAAAAAGATTTTAGAATGGATTATGTTAAGCATAAGCCAAAAGAAGAGAATAATGACAAGATAAATCAATCTCAAACTCGAAATTCAAACCGCCCACGTGAAAAGCTTCTTGTTGATGGGGACCTCAGATTGACAAGCTTCGGGAAGATGCTAAGCCAGAAGGACCAAGAAATTGAAGAGCGTCATAAAAGGCATAAGGAAAGAATGAAGCAGATCGAGAAGTTGAGACACAGGTCCGTAGATCCAAAACTAAAAGATAAAGCTAAATCAAGTGAGGACCTAAGGAAAAACCGCATTGATCTGTCCTCTAAAAAAATTAGTCCTTTGGAGTCTTTGTTAAAAGAAAAGAAGAAAGATGTTGACCTTCAAGCTCAAATGATGTCTCCTGATAGAAAATCACAGCCTGTCGAAAGTCAGAGTTCAAAAAACTGGCTGGCAGGACATCATATGAAGGAGAATCTTCCAGCTTCTCCAAGGCCAGATCAAAGCAGGCCAACTGGTGTTCCCACACCCACTTCAGTTATCTCTTGCCCCAGCTATGAAGAAATTATGCACACTCCACGTACTCCAACATGCAGTGCAGATGATTACCCAGATCTCTTGTTTGATAACATAGACTCATCTACCATGAGTAATTCCATTAAGACCTACTCCCCATCCTTAGTTGACAAGTGCTCCAGTGCATCACACACCCTTCAGGAAAGCATCTCCTTATCTCCCATAAAGAATGTTCAGATGCCTATTCTCAGACGGTCAGCGTCTGTAGATCTCAAGAGATCTTTGGATGAGGAATTCAGACGAGAACCTGAGAAGTTCCTTCGGCAACAGAGCATCTCTGCTACTTCTGAATTCAAGTCATCAGACTTGCTTTCAGTAGAAGATAAATCACTGGATAAGCCTGAATGTTTTTTCCCTCACATTGGAATGCATTCTCCCAGGCTTGAACCAGCCCAGCCAATATTGGATAATGCTTCAGTTGCAATCATTGGCCCAGATGGCAATGATCACCTTCCAGAAAGTATCTCCAACAATTTTTTGTTGAAGCCCTCAACACCTATTCACAGACCTGACCTTCAAGAGCCATGTTTGCATTTTGCTGCCTCTCCTACTCCTGCTGCTGCGGCTTTACCACCTATGGATATTGATGAACTATCAGAGCCATATCAACCACTGGCTTTGTCGCCACAGTGTGAGCCTAACCTTCATCCCAGTAACCCATGTAATAGAACTTACTTCCTAACACAAGTTGTGGAAGACAAAGTTGCAGATGATGATGATGATGATGATGATGATGATTATTATGATGCTGCTGATGAAAATGAAGTGGAGAGAAAGAATGACCCGGTGCAGGTATCAAAAAGTAATCAGCAGGAGTCAGAGCATATAAGAGAAAACCAGTCTTGTGCTCCTTGTCTAGCAGAACCTATAAAGAAGGACTGGGTTGACTCTTCAGAAAAGAGTTCAGAGGATGCGGTTTCACTTATTCCCCCTCAACATCAAATAAGCCTTTTGGAAAACTCCAGTGATCACTCCATCAGCTGGACAGTGAATTCCGATATGACCAATAAATCTCCTCAAAGGCCTTTTTTGGAATTGTCATCGTCCTCAAACATATTACCCTTCTCACATTCAGGTGACAACCTGCAACAGCATCTCTCACATTCATTGTCCTCTCTGTCATCATCCATCTTGTCCTACTCTACATTTCCTGCACCTTACTGCCCAACCCAAGTTTCAGTGTCGGTTTATGAGAAAAATAAAGATACTGTAGATAAAGTTCTCATTTCCTCAAAGCCACCAGATGAATGCAAATCAGATCTGATTTCCTCCTCCCCAAAAGTAGAATCATTTTTTACTGACTGCATAACATCCCATGAAGAAAATCAGAGCCAGGAGAACTGCTTTAATATGGACAGCTCTCCAACCTCTCACAATTTTATTGCTGGAAATAGCATGGCCCCTTCAGTGACTCATAAGCCAGTGGTTTCTTGGGCAGACTCATTTAGTACTGCTGAAGAAGATTTAGGTGACCTAGTACCCTTCGCTTTGCCACAGTTGCCTTTACAAGACAAAGAAGTTCAAGAACCTTTCATACCAAGGCCTAAGATGCCTGACTACAGAGACTCTCTTGCTTATATTGTATCTCTAGCTAATGAGGAGAATGAGGAGAAAGAGGACTTGAGTACAATGGGGTTGAATGTACCTGACCTGCCTGAAACCCCTTGCAGCCCTGGTGATGTCCCACTCAATGATTCTGGACAAAATACTGTCACACCTTTAGAGAATGAAACCAGAACAGACCGAGCCTCTGAGGCTGATTATATTAATATAATGTCAGACAGCATAGAAGTGTTTGCGCTCGATCAGAAAGAGAATTTGAAGTTAGTAATTGCAGATAAGCATGAAGTGGAATCTGTGCCAATTCAACAATCTGCCATGGAAATGTCAGCAACATCCTCTGACCAGGAGACCTCTGAAAACTCAAGCAACCAAGAACAGACTAGAACTGTAGAGATTACTCAGTGTAATCCTTTGCCTTCTGCTCCTGTGATATCAACAGACACCCAGGAAAATACAGCTCATGAGTCAATTTTGCTTGAGCCTGCTGTCCCAATGGTAACAGTGGAGGATCTCAAGAAGCTAGAAGAAATTCCACAAATAATAACAAGGAATCGAGCTCAGATGCTAGCTAATCAAAGCAAATTGAGTACTAGTACGACCACGGCAGTTCAAAGCACCATCAATGCCACATCTGTCCCTAACGTCTTGGAAAAGGAGAAAGAGAGGATCAGTAAGCTCACCCCCACCACTCCCACAACCTTGAGCAAAAGCAAAGGCAGATCTGTGGATGAAGAGGATGCCCAGGTACAGCATCCACGCAAACGGAAGTTTCCCAAGTCTAGTCAGCAACAAGTGCAGGTCCAGCTGGTCAGCACAACTATGCAGCAGACAAGGGAGATGATTCAGCAAACATTAGCTGTGATCATCAATGCCATCAAGTTGGATGACATTGAGCCCTACCAAAGTGACCGGTCCAACCCCTACTTTGAGTATTTGCAAATTCGGAAGAAGATTGAGGAGAAAAGGAAAATCCTGTGCTATATCACTCCTCAGGCACCTCAGTGCTATGCTGAGTATGTGACCTACACAGGCTCCTACCTGCTGGATGGAAAACCTCTCAGCAAGCTACACATCCCTGTGGTGGGTACTCTTCCAAAATGTTCCATCATATGTGGTGAAGAAAGACTTCATCCTCCAATTTTTTTTCCACTGTCTTTAAATGAACACCAGATCCATTTTGTGGTATATTTTAAGTGTTAATGTGGTCTTAAGAAATTTTAATCCTCTCGAAACGCTGGGTAAAATACTGATATCTGTAGTTAACTTGAGTTTGTGTTTAAGTTAATGGTGTTTTCAAAGAGGAATTACTTTAGAGTTTCCACTGTCTCCTAAAAATTGGCTAAATCTTAAAAATGCTTTTCCTCACATTTCATTTATTTGTTTTGCACTCCTGACTTTCAAAAATAGTGATTATATTTAGAGTTGACAAATATTTTTTTCAAATACATAGATTGCACCACCTCCTTCTTTGTCAGAGCCTTTGAAAGAGCTCTTCAGACAGCAGGAGGCAGTGAGAGGAAAGCTAAGACTTCAGCACAGTATAGAGCGGGTAAGTACTGGAATAATCCTGCGTCTGTAGCTAGGTACAGTGGGGCAAAAAAGTATTTAGTCAGCCACCGATTGTGCAAGTTCTCCCACTTAAAATGATGACAGAGGTC
>JAODUD010000019.1:2214932-2253755 GCA_026784285.1 Stomatorhinus walkeri | reverse complement strand
TGACCTCTGTCATCATTTTAAGTGGGAGAACTTGCACAATCGGTGGCTGACTAAATACTTTTTTGCCCCACTGTACTTAGCTATCCTGGATGGTGCACTTTCCATTATTCAGCCAAGTTTTCTGAAAAATGTGCTTAAAGTATCCTTAGCGTTATTTTCTATTGATCTCTCTTCTTCAGGAGAAGCTGATTGTGGCTTGTGAGCAGGAAGTGCTACGTGTTCACTGCAGAGCTGCACGGACAGCCGCAAACCAGGCTGTTCCCTACAGTGCCTGCACCATGCTGTTGGATTCAGAGGTCTACAACATGCCTTCTGAGAGTCAGGTGGTTCTACAGCCCCATTAAACTGGTGGAAAACCACCATCTATTATTTATCTACTTATATCTTCAGTTTTCAACTCTTTTATAATATAGCTTAGCATGTGTTGTGAAGAGTGTTCTGTAGATTCATTGTCCTTTTATGTTTGTTTCTGCTTATGGTTGTTTTATGAACGCTTATGTTTGTTACTGTCAGGGAGATGAGAACAAGTCCGTGAGAGATCGTTTCAACACTCGCCAGTTCATTTCCTGGATACAGGATGTTGGTGACAAATATGACCGTATGAAGGTGAACTGTTAAATTATTATTTTTCTGTTATTATCTTGATATATAGTTCTGTCAGATGCTTATTTTCTTCCCATCCTAACCACATTTTTAACATTTATTTTGTGTGCATTTTTATACATTTCTGAATTCCACATAAGTACCTCTCTCGTGCACAGGTTGTCCTTCCTGTTGATAGATTTTGCTGCTGTCAAACAGTTTATTTCATCTTGCAGACCTGTGTACTAATGCGGCAGCAGCACGAGGCAGCTGCCCTCAACGCCGTGCAGAGGATGGAGTGGCAACTCAAGGTGCAGGAGCTGGACCCTGCCGGACACAAGGGGCTCTGTGTCAATGAGGTCCCCTCCTTTTACGTGCCAATGGTCGACGTCAATGACGACTTTGTACTGCTGCCGACATGACAGGAGTGTTTGCAGAACTTTCAAATGTCACCATCAAAAAAGACATCAGACAAAGCATCTGGTAAGGGCTAGCCAGTTAGAAAGGAACCTCTTCTGAAAATGTGTTGTATATATGATGAAAACGAACTTTCTAATAATTTCCTTCCATAAAAGGAGGATGAATTTTTTAATGGGGAAGAGATGCACTTTTACCCTACAAGTTTTTATGTTTTTTTTTTTCCCAAGAAGGCAATATGGATTTGCCTGGAGGTATAGCCCTAATGTTGATTTAATTTTTTATACCTATATGTATGTATGTGTGTGTGTGTGTGTGTATGTGTGTATATAAATATATATATATACACACACACACACATATATAATATTTGGAAAGTGACATTTTGTTTTTGAAATGAAGATCTGAGGCTCATTAAGGAAGCAGAACTACACATGGCACAAAATACACAGAAGGACCTTTGGATTGCTCTCCAGAGGGCAAAGGCGCAAGGGCAAAAATTAAGAGCGGCTCAGTATAAAGATGGAACCTTGGCAGGGTCCCTCTCCACAGACGGCACTAACCCATCTAGCCAACACGGGGGCCATGCTGACCGAAGGTTCCGACAATGAACGATTGGACCGCATTGTGCTGGTCCTTATTCTACATGTTGTTGTGTCGACTAAGGAGAGGCAAAGAAATCTGACATGGGTGTTCGACAACAAGCAGGTGGTCAGTCTCTGCTGTCACACTGGGTTTTCACACCTGTTCACTGCAAACAACCACAAATTGTCGAGGCAAAGACTGAGAGATATTATTTGTCTACTTCTTTCCTTGGGCATTTCATTGTTTCTCTTTCTGAGAAAGTGATTTCAAACACTATAGAGCCAATACTAGTTTAAAGACAAAAAGATTTTTTTTAAAGTATCATATGATTTCTGTATAGTTTTGTATGTACCAATGTATTCTTGCTGCCTTCAGAATAATTTATTTTGCCATTCATTACTGCACAGTTGTAAATAACTTGTGTACTGTAATATCACGCACAGTTAAATGTAATAAAGCATTTTTGATTGTACAGTTCATTTTAGGCAGCACTTTCCCTAAACAATGGGCCAAAATGCGTTGATATTTTTAGTATTTCGAGGAGCCATCCTGTTCCTTGGTGTTCTGGTCACAGCTAGTTAGAGATCCAGTCAGATCAAGTCAGAACCAGTTATAACGTGACATCTTATTCTTCATGACAGGAAAAATATCAGAAATCCCCTTTTCCCCTTCCTTTCCAGCAGTTCTTACTCAGTAATATAAGCCGTTTCAGTCCTGTGACAGAATGGTTATTAAATTATTTTAAGTAATGGTAATTTTATTTTACACTTCTACAAAACTAATTAAAAAGAAAATTTAAACCAAGAAAATGCCTTTTACAGTCTGATTAATTTGCTTTATCATTATGCAAGTAAAAAATTAAGGTAAGCACAGGACATTTCAGTTCTATAGTATAAATATTGTCATATTAGAAATCCAATTAACATGACATCGATATGCTGTGTTACAACCAAACATTTCTCATTTTAAATTGTGCAATGAACGTAGGCTATATGGTGAATTTTACTATTACTAAGATGTTGTATGAACCTTGTATTTGTCTGTTGGTTTACATATGGTGACTGCCTCTCTTTCCCTGAGAAGTAAGATTTACAACATATGGCCAATTAAAGTTTCACCTGAAACAGTTTCAGATATACAGGGTATTGAGGTTTCAGTAAAAAGGTGCTACTTTTCTGTTAGTGCATTTTATTTATAAAATAACAGCTATATTGGAAACCAATTTTATGAACAACTTCGTATTTTCTGCTGGCAAACTTGAATTGATTCTCACGTATTGTTTTGCTGTTTTTGTTTGAGTTAAAATTTTATGAATGAAATGGCCTAATCAAGTATACCTGAAACACAGAAAGCCTGAAACTCTTCAGCCCCCAAAATGCTTGCACAATCAATAGATTCCATTATGTTCTATCAAACAGAACACAGTAAAGTCATTGAAACACAAGCGTAAGTGACCACATGATGGAACATGTAGGAGGAAGTAGGAGGGCTGCAGCACTGCTCAGCCAATCAGCTGTAGGTATCTATGTGTAGTTAGTGCTAGAACTGAATGTATTTTTGGCCTGGGTGCTCTTTGCATTTCCAGGCATTTCTGTTGTTCATCTTATTTGAATAAATACATTAAAACTGTTCCAAAGGCTTATGATTTGTTAAACTGAACTTTTATAGGCAATACGCACACAAGCTTAGTTATGCCTCAGCTAATTGACTGGGTATATCCATTGCTAATTGTTCTCAGTGGAAGAAAAGGCCAGTCCACCTGTAAGTTTTCTTAAAGTTGTTTGCCTTCAGAAACAATTCCTTCATACCTTGTATGATATTAAGCAAAACTATAAAAAACTAAAATTAATCCTTAGATTTTCCAGAATGTTAAATGTTCTTTAAATGGGTTTATTTTTCCTGTTATTTTGTGTATTTGTATTGTTACATGGTACATGGTGTTCATCATGCTCAGTTGCATGTTGTACTGTTGGATCCAGTTTGGGATGTTATGTAAACATTGTCAGACTATTTTTCTATGCAGGTACACAGTGTTCTCACATGTTTAAGAGAATGGGAAAAGAATGATTGCCAGCATCATATGATGTTACTCATTTTTATTTTTTGCGTATTTCCAGCCTTGTGGCTTGGCACTGTGACATTATGTTAGATATAATGTTAATGTCCCATCACTTAACCATTTTGAGCTGCAGTGTATTTTTGTCATATGTAAATTCCTGCATTTATATTCAGTGAGGAATTTAGTGTGAATAACACACTAATGCTACATGTCAGCCTGTGAGTTGAGTAAAATTGGTGAGTGATGAGCAAACACCTATAAATCTCCCCAGCCTTTAATAAAATCAGTTGATTGTTGTTGATTGTTACATATACACATGCATATTCTTATACAATCCAGCAAAAACTTTCACTAAGCTACCAGTATTTTATACACTCACTGGATGATTAGCATGATTTACATATTCTTTTAAATACCAAAATATACACACCAAAATTAGAGCGTGCATTTTCCTGTTTGCTTTCTGTTCCTGTTACGTCTTGAGTTATTGTCCAGATTTGGATGTTGTGTATTGTACAAAGCATTAAGAGTTGTAGCATGTTTACAGTGCTTATCAACAGAATGTATGTTACCCCTATGTCCTACATCCTTTTTGTGTCTCTCAATGATTTGTTTCTTTTTTGATTTGTTTTAGGCCTGCCTTTCATTACTAGACCGTTTCACTAACAAAGGCTTGAAATTGTGAAGACCAGCCGTCAGCAGCTCTGTTAATCATGTCGCTGGGAATATATGGGGTTGATAAAGACATGACTGAGCTTTTAAAGCCTGCATGTATAATTAAATGATGAAATGCTGGTTATGTTACATTCAGGGCCTCTCAGCCACTTCCTGCATTCATTTATATCTTAAAGAGTACACAAGCTGCTTAGTTATTCAGGGTTAATGGTTTCTGCGAAGGTTGAATGTGACCTCACTGTTTAACACCCAACTACTTACCAATGAGATGGACAATTCCCGTTTCTCCTCAGTCCGCAACATCTTACCTCCTTGCTGACAGTGTGATTCGTTAGTTTTAAATAATGGCATTTCCACTGGACATTGCCACAACTTCAAGCCTTTTTTTGTCCCCCATTTAACCCCTTGAAACCGGACTGTCGCTGTGCTAGACAAAATAAATGACAATGCATGGACAAGTACTCAAACTGGTGAAAAATAAGATACTTATCTGGCACCTTTTTCTGACACCTGCGACATAATGGTATCGGTCTCAGCTTTGTAAATTTTCCTCTTGTAATGCATAAGGAGACATTGTACATAGTTGTTAATACCTCCTCTTTATACTAGTTCAAACCGGCGTGGAATGTGGGGCTCTAATTGTGATGAGAGAAGGGCTCACTGCCACTCATGTAATGATGTAATTTTTGTACAGTGTACTTCAGCTGTGTACATAGTTGGAGTAGCTGAAGGGGGGAGAGGCTGTTTGTCAAAATTGTTGTTAGTACTGTCAACACATTCAGTGTTGTCACTAGCTGTATATATTCTCTGCAAAAAAGCAAGGAAAAAGAACTAATTAAATATAATTTGTTATTTTCTACAGTTGCATGTACAGAGAGCACAAGAAATGCTGTTGTCCCTCAGAGATTATGTTCATAAATAAAATTTTTTAAATATCTTTTCATTTTTCCCCTTGCAATAATTCCTCTACGCAGAAGTTAGAGAAGTCAAATAAGTTGTTAGTATTGTATGAACAGGACCTAAGAAAAAAAGTGATTATCAAAAAAGCATAATTATGGTGTATGCCTCAGACATAAGGTTTTCTATCCACATTTTCAATTAGCTAATTTTATCCAAGGTCAGTTTTTAACCCCTTTTTGTTGTACTTAACCATGGTTCCTCGTGTCTGATTTATATTACATGTCCAGGAGTGCAGGCAAGAGAGATCCTGGTGTTATTGGACAACGTGTTTATACTCATTGTCTTTGTGCAAATACCATAGAGTTAAATGATTTTTTTCTGTGAGATACATGTCATTCTTTTCATAATATTTTCCTTCTTGTATTCTGTCTTGAGAAATGAAGAATTGAAGAAAAAAAGGCAATTTATCAAAATTTGTCCCAAAATTCACGCTATGACCTTAACCAGCATAAGCAGTTAGGGGATGGATGAATGGATGGGATGTACTTATATTCATTCACTTTATCATAAATATGTCTATGAAAGCTTTTGAGGAAACGAGATGTAATTGAAGCTTTGCGTATTGATATAAGCAGTAATAACAAAAATGACCTGCTTTCATCAAATGGATATCAAAAATGCAAAACCAGAAAACCTGTTTTTAGTTTCAAAGGTTTATCCTTCTCTTTGGCTTCCTTCTCCTTTGATTGGTTTACAGATAACGTATGTTCAGAATAAGTATAGAAATTGTACTTTGTTGGTGTTGCATTAATAAATATTTATTACTTTTTGTTCTGAAATTCAGTGGCCTTAATAGAGGCTAGCTGAGAATGTACAGTTAGAGATTAGTATTCCCCACGGTCAAAGTATGTATCAATCAAGATCGCGAGGTAGCTGATAAAAACACCGTAATCAGTCCAGCCCCCAAAGTGCTTTCACTGACACTACGTTCCATCAGACAGAACACAGTGAAGTGATAGTGAAGTGATTGTGATGAGACACCATTGTTTCAAAGGTTAACAGAACAGAGTGCCTCTTAAATATTTCCTTACTAAAATTCAGTACAATTTGTTTTGTAAATTGTCATTTTACACTTAACAAGATTGTCACAGAAAAATGTGCAAAAATGAGTTCAGCGCAAAATGTTTAATACACTGTTGCTGCAGTGTTGCCGTTTAGCAATAAACATGTGACCAAAAGTTAGTATTTCTATACAAACATTTTGTCAGGTTTCAAAAAGAGTTATTTCCCATAGGATAGGTTGCATTTCAACACGGGTTATGTAAAACATGTCTTAATCGTGTTTTGTTGTTTTGCTTTCAAAGGATTTTGTACTAGTAATTGATGAGTTGGTTAATTATCAGCCCTTTTCCAGTCTTTCTGTATTGAATTAGTACTAGTTAATCAAATTTAGGTGAACAAGGAATACCTACATCATATTCAATAAGACAGAGGAGATGAGTAGCCTAAATGCAATTGGTTCAAACCTCATTTAGTTGAGGAATCATTCTTTTGAGGGAAAGGATCATTTTATCATGCCATTTATGATTAAGATTAGGTTCTTTCGTTGGCTGAAAAAAATGCATTGTATTCGTTGTGAAATGCAAATGATCTGTAACGGTGTCTCAGGGAACCCTCAAGCAGCTAGACTACATATACTATCAAACTGAGTTGCCCAATAAAGTGAGTGAGCGCCATAAAGGGAGTGAGCGCTTCCTTTGGCATGAGATGTTTAACTCTATCTGGATGTTAAATTATTTTAACAATATTGTACTTAAATTTGTCTAATGAATACGAAAACCATAGAAATGTTTCATATAAATTAACCATGTTAACTTCATTTATTTGTGATAAACATTCACTATTCACAGAATCACCCATGCGATTAATAATACAAAGACTTTACACGAACAGACGTTATTTGGGAAGCAATTATGTATTATGTTAAAGTTCGAAACAAGATCAGACTGAATATGTAGGCCAACTTCTCTGATGCACTAATCTATGTGTTACACAAATATGTAAGCGTTTGTTGGAGTTATATTTCACGATGTCTTAGAGAATCAAGTCACACCAAAAGTCTAAAACTTACATTTACAAACATATTTATTCATTTTTTCCATAATATTTCAAAAATGAAATATGACATGGTTCACTCTTTAGATTTTTATAACTCTATAACCTTAGCTGCCTGTCTGTGCTGTTACCCTTGACAGTGAACTCTGATGCCACAAAACAGAACATGTCCCATATTCTTTAGGACAGGTGCGCCTGACCTTTTGAAGACAGTGGATGGGGTGGTCGAGAACCCCTTTTCAAGCTGGTATTAGCTTTATGACAACTTGAAGGGCGCTCAGTGTTCATGTCTTCTGAACCCTACAGTGGAGTTTGCTTTACCGTGATCATGTATTGCAAATTTGTTTTTAAGAAAAAAGAATTTCACGAAGCACATTCCATACACTTATGTTTACATAGATCCACAAACTCTGTAGTCACGCTACTTTGTTCTGTCCCCGATATCTTAACGAGAAACCATATTTTGATACTTTTGTGGATTTGGGCGTCTTCTGCAAAGTCTGCGTCCTCATTTCTGGCTTAGCTTTTACAGTCCCTTTCTGGAGCCTCCTGCATTTTCCCGTCCACCATCCAGTGATCAGCCCCCACTGCTTCCACGATGCTTTTGAATCCCTGCTCCCTGAAGTGAATGTTAATACTGGGTTTTAATCCCTTAAACATGCAAGTAAATTTGAACTATATGCACTGCAGAATAAAAATATTGCTCTGGTTTTAAATACAGTAACTTTTTAGCTTGAAGAAAATGCACTTTCTAATGTAATTCAAATCGTAAATTAATTGATATAGTTTAAGGCAAGTAATAACGGTAAAAAAAAAAATGCTTGCACAATTCCTCTCAATTTCATGACTATGAATATTGACTGGCATAAAGTGCTCAATGCGTTGCTTACTTCAGTAGCTGTTCCAGTTCCCGTTTGATTCTGGTGACAATGGGTGGACCTTCATATGTAAATGCTGTATATAGCTGGACCAATGATGCACCAGCACGAATCTTATCCAAGGCATCCTGCCCACTAGCTATACCTCCAACACCAACTATGGGCACATTCCCTAGTAAAACAAGGGGGTGATAGCAGAAATTGTATTTTTCTATGACACACACTAAATACAACGTGCACATTTTTTAACCTTTTTTTAAAGGAGTGGAGGTTAAGCAGCATGATTAAAGACCAGGTACACTCTACTCTCCTGGGATCTGAATCCAAAACATGTCAGATTCAAGTCCATAAAAGCAGCCAAACTTCTCCATCTCCTAGTAGATGTGTGCGTTGCTCAAGGGTCTGAACATGAAGGACTTTGGTAGGAATGACTGCAAGCACTCTGTACATTAGCTTAGGTAAATAATTTTACCTCTGGTTAAGCTGTACATCTCTCGCACAGTGGCAGTGGACATGTCTCTTAGAGGGGCACCACTCAGGCCACCTGCTTCGCTCTTCTGGGGATCTTTCAGCATCGTGGGTCTGGAGACAGTGGTGTTGCAGACGATCAAGCCATCCACACCCAACTGAAACCCATAATGTGTGGAATGGATGAATGCTAAAGCTTAGCATTGGCCGTCAACATACCCACAAAAAGTGCAAGAGCTACACTGGGGTTAGTGAATGAGGGTCTCACTGGCAGATCATAATGGCTTAGGTAGTAAAACATCTAAATGATTGGGGCAGTTTCAGCCTAGAGGATGTGCACAGTGCATGCTGTAATGCAGCATTGCATCACACCCTTAATTCTCAAACATTCTGACATATTGATTATTATTTTGACAGCAGTGCAACTGTTTGTCATATCTGATGTGTAACTCCATTTATCATATTGTACTCTGTTTGAAATATATATATATATAACTATAAATTGATTTGTAGTAAACAATTCAAGGACATTTTTTCTCCCCACGGAGCAGTAACTGTGGGATGAAAGTTATGGATTGACAGTGGAATGTATCAGGAAGTCCACGTGACACTAATCACATGCCACTCTGGAGATCTGTCAGGGATGAGTGAGAGACTGGAAGGTGTGGTAGGGAAGCATCAAACGGGTCTGTAATTCATCCAGTTACCAGAATGGTGCAGTGTTTCCTGCA
This sequence comes from Stomatorhinus walkeri, assembly GCA_026784285.1. Lineage (NCBI taxonomy): Eukaryota > Metazoa > Chordata > Actinopteri > Osteoglossiformes > Mormyridae > Stomatorhinus > Stomatorhinus walkeri. The sequence goes on along the minus strand of JAODUD010000019.1, from coordinate 2,244,345 downwards.
GCAGAGTCTGAAATCTGCCTAGCTGCACTGACCTCAGTGATGACATCAGCTATGTCCTGCTTGTCCTGGGAGGTGAGATCAGGCGCAATCTTCACCAGAACGGGTGGCCGTCGCCCAGATTGTATGCCATCCCGCTCTTTCAGAACCTGCATAAAACGGGAGACCCACAACTCAAACTACCTACTCACTTATAAGGAGAACTTACTGCTGATAAATCCGCCTTAGTGAGGAGACCTTGTAGTTTGACTGCATGTTTAAACATGGTTCTAGTGCTCTGTTTATAATTTTTTACAATTTGTTTATAATTTTTTAACATGGCCTACACTGTAAGCAGGTCTTCACACCACAACAGAACCCTCACCTTCTGTAGCAGGTGGTGCAGTTCTTCCTTGCCTTGTAGATCCCTCAGTCCTGGAGTGTTGGGGCTGCTCACATTCACTACCAGGTAGTCGGTCAGGGGTCCGAGTTTTCGCACCCCCTCCAGGTAGTCAGCCACTGCATCCTGAGACAGCTTGTTCTTGCCCAGGTTGATCCCAATAGGTCGTCCAGCTAGGAAAAGACCTTGTCACATCATTCTGTCATGAACAGCTACATTGCGTGACCAGGAAACGAACCAAGACTAAAATTCAAATTCCAACCCTTGAATCATTACCTTGTGTATGCTCTGCCTGGGTAACCTCCCTGGCTTTGAGTCTCTCTTGGACAGCAGTTAAGCCACAACTGTTAAAGCCATACCTTAAAAACACACACACAAAAAACTGACTCAAGCCAAGGTTTTTGGAATCATTTTTATCCTAGTTGCATTTTGTCATTTTCTAATGTTTGACTACTAGTTAAAATGACTGTCCCATTTCCCCCCAAATATAAAGCAAGCATTGCTTGACTAATACACCATGTAATAATCAATTTTTATTTTGGTTACTTAGTCTACCGTTTAATAAACAGAGGGAGTTCGCTACTAAGCATGCCAGTTATGTGTTCTCTAAGAAAAGGGGAAACAAATCACTTTTTGTGTAACAGGTGCCCTTTATATGGATAAAAAATTACACTTATCTACAAATTATGAAGTGATTCAGGCAGGGCTTTACGTTTTGTAGAGCATGATCTTTCAGATAGGGCAGAGTCAGTGTCATGACAGCAGGGGACCGGTCACCAGTGACCGTACCGGTTGATCACCGCCTGATCGACTGTCAGCCTAAACACACGTGGTTTAGGGTTCCCATCCTGGGGCAGGGGAGTCACCGTGCCGACCTCCACAAACCCAAACCCCATACGGTACAGCCCATCCATCGCTTCCCCATGCTTGTCAAAGCCGGCTGCAATCCCAACCGGATTCTGAAACCGCCGGCCAAAGACGTTGACTTCCTGAAAGGAGATGTGTAGAAATGGCCAGCAGGAAGGTATTCAACAAGGCTTCTTGGGTCTGTAACACCTACTGCTCACAGAAAAATCACTGTATAACTTGCTTATAACAAATACATATTCTATGACTGACCAGTGAGGCTGGATCCTGGTACCTGCTGTATGGTACCAGACCCAGACTGATGAACCGTACTGCCATCACATGAGCTGTCTCAGCTCCCACAATTCTTTGCAGTGCAGGTACAAGCTGGTTGGCATAGAATTGCTCATCACCTGCTGCCGTGAGGTATGAGATAAAGAGAAATCCACCAGAGCCCAGAACTTTTACGGAATCTTTTATAAGTCTCTAAAAAAGAAAATAAAAAGCTTTTCAATGAAACTGTACAATGGGTGTCCCAATAATTAGATAGAAAGGCAAACTTCCTAATTAGTTACTGAAACAGTTTAAGTGTAATACCCACAAAATTGATGTAAATAGCAAGTTAGGAAACGGTACGTTCTAGGTGTAATAAAAAGGCCATCAGTTGAAGATATATATTGTGTTTCTTTGTAGTTATACAGTTTGATAAATCAAAGATTATCCGAAATCTTTTCTAGCTAACTCGATTTAAAGTAATTTAGAAGTAACATGTATTTGTCTTCAATCATACAATGTGCAACAACTAATACCTTGAACTGCCCCGCCATTGATGTTGCATGACAGAGTAATACTGGAAGCGCTGGTACCCACGTTGAAATGAAGAGGGAGGATCACTTCCGGTATAGAAGTTGTCGCGATAGTTCGTTTTCTACGTCACAAAACAGGTGGGGCTTTAAGATGAGGCGAATTCTGCTGAGCGGCGGTTCGAATTTTGTGGTGAAAGAGTTTGATTTAAATTTAGTGTTCTTGCAGCCGTTGAATACCTTAATGAATACAATAGAAGTTTCAAAAGCAAACTGGATTTGTGTGCTGCACAGACGAAGACAAATTGGGGAAAGTTTTTATTAATGGGTTGTTTTTGTAACCACACATCTGCGCATGTTTACGTGCATTTACACGAGTTTTCCCATTGTACCATTTATGATTATTATATTAAATATGTTTTTTTCCGTGTAGCCATGCCCCTCAAATGACGAGAGCTTAAAGGAGATTTGGATAATTGTTAATAATTGATAATGGAAAGGCATCATTAAAAATATTAAAATTGACAATTGATATCCCATAGCTGTGTTTTATGTGCATTTGTCAAAGAAGTGCTTGAAGTGGGCCGTTACTCACCGGTATTGGTAATTCTTTGTTTTTATCTTCAGAGTAAAGTGACCGTTTCTTGCTTAATGGCTAATCTCATTATCAACCAGTAGTGAATAACAAATTGAGAACAAGTCTTGTGCGCGCTCCCGATAGGGGGTGCATTTCACGGCAGGGGTGCAGATTTCGGCACAACACCGGCACCTATTTTTTCAAACTTCAAGCACTGCGTTGGGGTGAAACACAACGAGTAATTGGTACCGTGCATCAGTGCTTACGTTATTAGTAACAAGTGGGAAACTTCAGATGCAAAAGAAGCAATAACATAATCAGTATATACCAATTATTGAACGGTATTATGTGTTAGGTGTAACTTATTAGGATCTTTTTATATTTATATATACTCTCAAGAGGCAATTACACCTGCACTGCTGTTGCATGATACATGAAAGGCCTATGTTAAAGTCATGAAGACAGGGAATTTTGCATTTATCTGCATTTTCAAATTCGAAAGGGAAATGTTTATTTATAATTCCCAATAACATTTACATTATAATGTGGCATTTAGTACCATTTTGGTATATTGCAGTTTTTTAATCAAGATATTTTGCACAATCATGAGTAAAATAAGTAATGAGTAAAATGGAAGAAAAAAGTCAACCACAAACAAGTATAAATGTAGTCCAGACCAGTATGCCCTGAGGTACTCATGACCACCATTGCATGCATGGGTGAATGCTATACTAACAAGCTTAGCATGCAGTAAAACCAGTTATTAAGGCATTTTAAATAAGATGATGCTCTAAGATAAAGGCCAACACAGGCTAACTCTGCCCTTCTGAAACCAATCCCACACACAGTATATGTCACAGTACTACCAAATTCTTCCCCAGCCATTCCATTAAATGCACCACTCAAACATATTTAAATACTGTGAAATAAAGATTAAAGAAAAGAAATGCTAACATTCACAGACAGCTAAGAAGCAGAAAGTCACAGTGACGGTCCCCTGGCAAAATTATCATTTCTAATGGAAACAAGCAATCAATAAAGATGTGCTGACCAGCTTATTTTTTGTATCTCAGGACATTATTAGTATTCTTACAGCAAAAGGCCATAGTCATTAAAAATATCCATCAAAAAACAGATTTCTATAAAGATGTTGATTTTGAAAATAAATCTGTACAATTTACTTCTATTCTGAATGGCAAGTATTTACTAGTGAAGCACACTGTGTTGAAACTTTTTTTCCTACAGTTAGGGAGAGGATGTTTATTTCAATAAAGTTAGGCTGGCATGTTTTATAGGATATCAAAAAGTTTTACTCCAAAAGACAGGGCTCCGAATCATCTCTTTGCAGGGGCTGTAATGTGAGAAGGGCCACCGAGTATAAAAGGGGGGGGGGGGAATTAGGTCTTTTTCTTCAGATCCTCGAAGCGACGTGTCAGATCATCAAAATCAATGTCGTCTGAGGGTGCAGTGCTTCTGCCGATGGCTGCAACAGGAAGCGTGTCAGGAACAGAAGGGAGCTCGGGCAGGCCGGGGATGTCAAACATCTGGGGGGAGGTGGGGCCGACGCCTGAGGAATGAGACACGGCATACGTAATGGCTTGGGAGAGAGATTCTGCCCCTGCAGCAAGGGCACAGGTTCGGCTTTAACATTGGTAGGAACCAAATCGGCCCGATTCCCCTGCCCCCCTAAACACACACGGTACTTCCCCAAATATTGGTAGGGACACATCTCTACTATCCATGGCCAAGTCTATGCTATCGCCCTACAATAACCTTCATACCAATGTTTAAAAATGAGAAAATCATTTTTTCTCCCTTAGGACAAAACATGGGAAATCTGCACTTACCCGTCACCTGGGAAGGAACAGGACTGTTGTTAAAGAGGACATCCTTCTAAAAGACAGACGTATTTGCAAATTAAATACAGGAATACAATGCATGTATCATTCCAACTGCTTCTGGTAGATCTGATATGAGCCCTGAAATGTTACATGATCTACCTTTTTTCCCTGGAATTTACACATTTTATGACTCAGCATAGAAATTTATTGGCTTTGTTCCTTATGACTGAAAAATGAACTACAATTCAGTAAAAATGTTTCCTGTAAATTCCAGAGGAATTAATATAGACCATGAGAGCCTAGGAAAACAATTTGTTTCATGGAGTAGCTAATTGTGTATCTATCCCGTCCATCAGCCTTGATATCTTGTCTTTAACTACATTAGAGAACAGCACCGAAAAGCAGTAGAAAAAGCAAGGTGGAGGACAAGTTGTAATAAAAAGATCTTCCCTGAAAGTAGAATGGCTGGATCTTCTGTGGCTTTAGGGGCTCTCACTTACAGATTCATAGCTGGGGGGGAAGCTGGGCAGCTGGGGTGGTTGAAAGGCATTAAAGCTGACAGGACCAATCATGTGCTCTTGCTGCAAAATCAAGTTACATCAACGATCTTGTTGTGCTTGAAGCAGAAGAATGATGCTTATATAAACATGCAATAAATATTCAATTAAAAAAGACTAATAACAGCATTGACTGAAGGCCATAGACAAATAAGGCTTAAGGGTCTTCTTACCGAGCCTTTGGGTGGGGGGTAGCTGAAGGCAACTGGCATGGGCATAGGCATTGCCATGGGTGGGGCAGTGAAGCCACCACCTCCTCCACCTCCTGGCTTCTTGAAGTCATCCTTCACGTCTATAAGGTCGGCTTCCTCAGCTGCACAGACCTCAGGCTGGGGGGGGTGGGGGGGTTTATGAGGCCATTACAGGTAAATTGGAGGTGTATAGATCAGGCCATATCACATACCATAACTCTATGATGATGAAACTCACATCAACCATGGCATCCGGCTCATATGGCACGTTGTAGTTCTTCGCAATCTCAATGAGGTAGCGTTCTACGAGAATCTTGGGCGGGGCTTCCACACTCAGTTTGTGAATGAGCTTAGAATGGAAACAGCAAATTAGCTGCCATTTTCAGACAGCATAGAAATGAACAGATAGTGTTCTAAGGATTTACATTTTAAAGAATCAACACAATGACTTGTCGTTGCTTACCCTACTGTTGACTGTACCAATTTGGTTTGTCCTACACAGCTTGCCATACTCCTTGCTGTATTTTGCACATAGCTGGTCTGACACCTGCATTCATAGACAAATGTGAACAGGAACCAAGGGGCAGTGCCTGGAAAGTTTCAGGTGAGTGCTACTTAAAAAACAGATTAAAGATATGCAAAGGAAGAACAAAAATTAATTTCATGTCACAATCTTCATTCATCTCTGCCGGTACTCACAGTCTTGAGTTCAGTAACTTCAGACTGCAAACGTGGAGCCGCCCAGATAAGAGTGGACACGGCCTCCTGAAGGCCTGGATCCAGTTCCCTATCAGGGATAAATAAAGAACCACCTGTCATGACAATATGTTCACCTTAATTATCAGTGGCAATCTGATTTACCCCCCTTACTTACAGTTTGCACTTCCCTGTTGGAATGTATAGAGGAGTGTGACAAGTAATCAACAGTAGAATCTCTAACTCACTTCATTGACTGGATGAGCCCAAAGCGGGCCAGGAGGAGATCACAGTGTAGCTCTAGGATCTCCATGCCCTCCACCAGGTAATCTTCTCTGATTATGTGCTCAACCCTAATACGAGCTCGTTCATCTTTTCCAGATGACAAGTAATCCGCAATTTCCTTCCTTGCTTTCTGAGCTAGTTCAGCTGTGGGAAACGAGTAGTATTACAATGATACCAGGAGTACAGTGAACACCGTCACGGAACAGATCGCTACAGTTACAGCATTTAAAAAAAAGTGTAGAGTAGTACTTACTACATGAAATACATTCGTCAAACAAATGTAGCATTTAATTTTGAAAAGCGCTCCCTGAGCATACTAGCCAAGAACAGATTACACACTATGGTCTGTGAATGGAATGCGGAAAAAAACTTACTTTTCTTCTTCTCCAATAGTTTGAGGCGATTAATGACCAAACGAAGGTTAACTTTAAGTCTATCCGCTTTAAACCCACCACCTAGCATGTTGGAGAGCTGCCTGTGTACAGAAGTCAGTAAACTCGGTTACGGAACATGACCCACACTCCTGTGCTGACATGGTGTTATCACATGTATCTAGCCTTATGGCGCATTTGTGGATTCCATAGTAACAAATCGAATTAATAATTCTAAATTAAAGATCAACCTAACAGTTGCCAGGTTTTAAGACTCTGTCTCCTGGTTACCTGCTAATACTGCCAAGTTTTTATTTTTCAAACCGCTCGACAACCTGAAAACCAAAATACAAGATACCGTAATTAAACGATGGCTATTTTTATATTGAAATTCACAATATGTGCACTACCTAACCGAAAATATAGTATAAATAACAAAAATATCGCATTACCGATTCTTCCGAAAGACAAGTAACACCTGTTTTCATGAAGCGAATTTATTCTCTTCCGGTATTTTCCCACGTAGGTACGCGTACGTAAATGACGTCACAAGGGCAGGACGCGGGGAAAGCCCTGTTCCCCGCTCCATCCCGACGTATTATTACTGAGGATCTTTGAGGGCTTAGTTATTCCTAGAATTAAACTCTTCTTTGACCTTTCAGAGAAAGTTTTATATTTTGCGTTGTCATTATTCTTACAATTTTTTATGCGCATGTGTGTAAATTGCAAGTGAAACTTTATCTCATGTAGAAAAGAAACTAGTAGATTAGTATTAGTGTTGCACATACCTATCAGCTTTGTAACATGTACAGTAAAGCCTTAGTTTGCTACATGGAGCATTTACCAATTGCTTCATAGTTTTAATTTATTTTCATTATCTACTCTTGATTTAACTGTATATCAATGCAGTAGCAGAATCCAATGAATGATAGTAGTTAGAAAATGATTTAGATTTCATGTCTACTGTAGGGGTAATGGAGTGCACAGAGCATGTCACTGTCACTGGCAGTAAGTCACTGCTGCCCAGAAGTAATGGTAAATTACCATGAAATAAGCCTCAATGAGTGAGTGAGTAAGCAGCTGTAACAAGTTTCCACTATCTGGTTCTTACTGTAGTAACTACATGTTCATCTTATTCTTTTCAGCTGCAAGATAGAAGGATTTACTTTTAACACTTATTTTAATCTTTTAAGAAAAATTTATTTTCCCAACAGGTTAAATTTATATTCTAGAATCCCTTCTGTGATGATACTGTACCAATCATAAGTTTGGACACACCTGCTTTTTAATACAGTCTTTAGCTCTTATTCACATTATAGGTGGAAAAAGGCCTTGTGACAATGAACTAATACATATCAAATATTGCAAGGACCAAGAGAAATGCTCAATTCCTCATAGTTTTCCCAAAGTACACACTCTTCAAAATAGCCACCTTTTGCTTTGATGACAGCATTGCAGACTCTTGGCATTCTTTCGACCAACTTCCAGAAGGAGCCACCTAGAATGGTTTTCCAACAATCCTGAAGGAGTTTACAAAAATTCTGGGCATACATTGTATGCTATATTTAGTCTGATTCAAACGATGCCAAACCAGCTCTGTAGGGTTAGGGTTAGAGGATTCTTGGGGTCAGGTCATCTACAGTAGAACTCCATTACTTTTCTTCCCAAGATAATTCTTGCATTACCATAATGCTTGGAAACATTTTTTAAAGTTGAGCTTGTCTGACCAAAGCTCAGGGGTGTTTCTCAATACCAAGAATACAAAGAATGTACTTAATAATTTGGTCTTGCTAACTCACCTCCCAAAAACAAACTTGGGACACAATGAATCATATGACTGGTCTCATTTGGCAAGGATGCAACTGATGCATCCTTGATATTTGGGGTGGGGCAAGAACAAAATCCAGGAATTTTTATAGTCCTCTGTACTTGAGTATTGGAATTGGTCTTCGGCAAAGGAAGATGACATAAATCAGGTACACAAGAAATGTACGATCAAGTATGCATATTGAGAAACATCCCAGATTTCCATTGTTCTAGTGTTCATTGGCTGTCTTCTTTTACCCAAACTGATCTCCTTGTTTACATCCCTCAGGTTTCTTGCAGCAATTCTACCAAAGACTTGACACAGTCACTTCTGAACAGTTGTGAAGCATTTGCATCGGCTGTAATCTGTGGTGCTGTGAAGCAGGGAGGTGTGGAAGTCAGAGCGGAGGGGTAGACTGCTGGCGTTTGCGAGTCCAGTCATTCTGTCCCTCAGCTCCGGCTTCCATGCTTCTCTGCATCCAGCAGACCGAATAGCCCAAGTGCCTCATATCTGAGGACCGAAGGGGTTAACAGCACCGTGGGAACTACCCGTCTTCAAGCGAACTTCTTACTCCTGGATATCCATAAGGGGTGGAGGAGTAATCCCACAATCTGGAGGATCCCCAAGGCGAGGTTATCTTCTGGGAGGCAAGGAAGGTGCTAGTCAGACTCACCCTGGATGCAGATCCCAGGAGGCTAAGGTTCGGTGCTTAGTGTCTGATGTCGCTCCTCCTGTCTGCCTGTGTCCTTTGTGGTACTTGCCTTTTTGTTTTGACCTCTTGCGGTCTTGTTTTCCTGCTCTCGTTTAGTATCTCGTTTTGTATCTTGTGACACATCCATTCATGAAATCACTGGATGTGCAGTTGCACATTGATGGATTTAAACAGGTTACAAAAACAGTTTCATTCCGGAATGGTACTTCTATTGCAATGTGTGTGCAATCAATATGGTTAGGAAAACTGGACAAGGAAGCAAATTGCATTGTAATGTTTGCTTGGACACCCAAACTAGGGAAATTAACATTATCTTGACAGTCAGTTACAGTTTTTCTTGGTTGCCTTGAACAAATTCTCAAGTGAAAATTGGTACTTCTCATAACCACATATGTAATCCTAATCCGTTCAGGGGGAGGGGGAGTATCAATTGACCTAATTTAATAAGTTTAACCCTTCCCTCTTTTGCTGTGGCCCTATGCTAAGGTTAGTCTTGATTTTTGCATATGTTCTTTAATTGTGTTCTCACCATCTCGGTTCACATTTTGTCTACTACTCCAACACAACAGTATCAAAGAGACAGGAGATACAATGCTTGTCTTGTACCTTTATGCAGTTTCATTCTACTACTTTGTCGGTTCACTTAGCAGTGAAACAACCAATATCGCTAGACTCCACTGTGGAAAAAGTTACGTAGCGTAAAGTCTCCAAGTAGGAATAGTTCATTACAGCTGGGACGGGGTTGGGGGGGTCAAGTTTGTCTATCCTGAAAATTGGCACAAAAAATGCAAATAAGAAACATATTTCTGTAATTTGAAAGATCATATTATGTGATGTCCATAAATGTAACTTATGGAAATTCAGTCTTCATGGGACCACTAGCTTTCAGGGGCTCCAGGCAACTACCTACCCATGCTTTTTGGTAAGTCTGCCCCTGCTGTATGTCAGATAAAATACATATGTTTATGTGTCTATTAACGTGCATTTCACCAGGCGCCAAAATGAACTAAATACAACTTTGATGTGCAACTCTCAGTGTTACCTTTTTTACCACATTTCTTCCAAACCATTCATGCGATTGCTCTGGACCGTTTGTAAATGTGCAAACTTTTTTCAGAATAAGTTCCTCTTTATAAACCTTTATAGTTTTATAAAGAAAATGTGTCATTGATGTGCTGTGATGAAAATTCAACACTTATACACATTACTTCCTTTTTGAAAACCTTATCATCCATCCATTTTCCAACCCGCTTATCCTACTGGGTTGCGGGGCATCCAGAGCCTATCCTGGAAGCAATGGGCACAAGGCAGAAAACAACCCTGGAGAGGGGGCCAGCCTATTGCAGGGCACACTCACACACCATTCACACCTATGGGCAATTTAGTAACTCCAATTAGTCTTTGGACTGTAGGGGGAAACCCCACGACACAAACTCCACACACATGTAACCCAGGCAGAGATTTGAACCCAGGTCCCAGAGATGTGAGGCAACAGTGCTAACCACTGAACCACGATGTCACCCACTTAGATTTTTCAAAGAAAAAAAAAATACATCTAGTGCAGTCTCTTAACCCCCCAAAAAGTAAAAAAAAAAAAAAACTTGGCTTTCTTCCCCTTTCAAAACATTCTTGCACACATTTTTTTTGGGGCAATTCTTTTGTAACTTCTGTTTGACTCCACTGCGATCACTACATATCTGATGCACTGTAATTGCTTATATAATTGTTATTAGTTTTTTTTAAAGAAAGAATTAAATACATTTTCTATCCAGGGGACCTTAGTGCCCAGAAAATGTTTTTCAATCAAATCAGATCACAACTGGGATACCTTTCTGGTGCTCCTGTCAATGACAGAATTTAACTACAACAATGGAAGTGAAGAAACTTTCTAAGGTGATGACTAACTGGGGCAGACTCACAAGGACACAGGCTAGACATTACTTTAGTAAATATCATGAATTTCAATTCAGGTAGCAAATACACCAGATACCAGAAAAGCAAACATCAGATCTAGGACGTAATGAAGTGGATGGAAAGAAAACAGCTTGTTGCAAATCTAGGGCTTGTTCCTCTTTCTCAAGTGATATTATCATGGGATGTTTCTCAGATTTAGGAGAGGGGGAGGAGCAGCAAATGGAGGGGGCTTATATGAAACGAAACAGCATTTCAAAAGATGTCCCCATTTCTCACAGAGGTTACCCAACGTCTAATAAAGGCACACTCAGTTTTTCTTATCGATCACAAGACACACTGCAACTCAGCCAGTAGTCTGCAGTTTGCTTATAGCGTGATGTGTTAGGGTGCTCTATATGTAGTACACTGCATTCACAATGGAGAAGTCAGGACACAGCTGGGCCAGTTACTTCCTGGCTTTAGCCTTTTATCCTTCAGTATGTTTCCTTCCCTTTGGCTTCATGATAAAATATGCTTCAAAGTTTACTGCCTCATACTAAAATTGGATGTGTGAATTTTAGTCATAATGTCAGAGATCTACCTTCAAACGCACAAAGGTCAAACCACAGTCTGATGTCCATATAAATATGCAGACTCAAGAAATTTCAAAACAAGTCTTCACAAATCTTTGTTTCAAACTAAAAAGAACTGACTGACACTGCAATTTTAGGCATAGATTTTGCGTAATATTTTGGGCAAAAGTTGACTATCCTTCCTTGGCTGTAGTACAAACATTACATGACAGCAGTGGTTTCAGATGCCAGTGACAAAATAGTTACTGATATCAGAAATTCATCATAAAGCAATGAAGATGATTAACTGGGGTAACATTCTGGGTGGCATTAGGTGTCTATTAAGAATAGATAGATAATACTTACTGTCATATTAGTAACTAAGCAACAAATGTGAATTGTTTTTTTTCCTAAAACACTCAGTATATGGTGACTGATGGGAATTAATGAGTAACACACACTGCAAACATACATAAAAGTAGTAAGGTATATTAACATTTCTACAGAGTTATAGGTTGCCACATGATCTGTCATGATTTTATGGTGTACTCATTACAGTTATACCAACATTATGACATAAATTCACAATGTCATAAAATGCCGTAAATTTGAAGTGCTTATTAGAAAGGCAGGTTGACTGACGTGATAAAGGGAAACAGGAGCCCAAATGGAGTCCCTTTCACGCATACCTTCAAAGTAATTGGAGCCGGAATGGCGTTCACGTCGCACACCTTGCTACAGGCCGAAGAGAAACGGAGCCCGAATGGCGTTCCCCTTGCACGTCTTCTTAAGGGCCTGGAAGAAACGGATCGCGAGTGAAGTCCATGTCACATACCTTCCTATGGGCTTCAAAGAAACTGAGCCCCAATGGCGTCGAAGTCGCGCGCCTTCATACGGCCCTAGAAGAAACTGAGCCCGAATGGAATCCCTTCTCCGTCTTGAAGTATCCCTCCGCCTATAGGTGTGTTCTCAGGCTGGCCCGACAGCCATTTTGAATGTCAAGTTTGCTCCTTCCTCTGTCGCAAATAGAGAAGATTCTAGTTTCCTTTTGGTGTCACTACGCCCGGTGAGTTCTACACACGCAGAAATGGCGCGTTTAATTGTCTCACCTCTCCGCGAGATGTGTGATATATTTATACAAGAGCACATTTATTTTTTCGTGTAGGTTTGGCAGTTAGTTAAATACCGCGGGGTTGTCTCTGGGAAATCGTTCAGTGTAGCTAGCTGGTCTAGCGCTACCCCAGGCAGACATTAACGGAGATTTAACGGTATAAAGTGGTTAACTGGAGATTTGGGCGGCTTACACTACCCTGCTAGAGTTTTCTGTTAGTTTGACCAAATCGTATTGTCCCCTCGTTATATTGTATGTTTAAAAGGGAGTGTTGTGAGAGAGGCCCCGGTAGACGTTAGCTCGCCCGTGAGAGTACGTAGTATTACCAGCTGGCTCTTGCTGCCGGAAAATGCAGTTTTTATAGAGGTCGGCCTGGGACTCCGTCAGTTATTAACCCGAGTAGATGTGTTAGCAGCATTGCAGCATTTGCGGTTCAACGACACGCTAGTTTGATTTACACCTGCTAGCCCTGAGGAATGAACGCGGATGACTAGCGAGCAGGTCCGCTAACCTAACCTGAAGTAGTTAACGTGCCTGCTTACCTGTCTGCCTGCGTGGCTGTTTTTATTCAGTGAGTATTTTAGCCGGGGGCTTAGCTCTAGGGATATAATAGCTAACCAATTTTAACAGACCGGTTTAGTGGAAACAGGTGTGTGACTGAATTAAAACATCGCTTGTCGTTCAGCTACTTGAATTTGGGATTTTTTTTACCTCGCATTTCCTACTTGTTTCTGCAGCAAGTACTGGAATTATTGCGTGACTGTTGTTGCATAGTTTCTGATCTCTTTAAGCTGGCAGTATAAACAAATTGGGTCGTTATAAAAAGCAGCCAAAAATACCGACACAATATTTTACTATGAAGAGAGAGAGTTTGTGATTAAACTGACCGATAACGATGAATTAGTGTATCTGAATTGATCCCGTTGCTACTAGTTTGATAACTTAACTTATCTATAGGCTAGTGGATGAATAGTCTTGTTTTTTAAATGATTGAGTTCTATGGGTCATGTATGAGACCATCAGGATTCTTTAAAAAAGGTTTGACAGTTATGTCACATATAATTGACTGACCATAAGAAATCTACCCAGGCCAGCCATCCATCTACCATACTTGCTCTTTCAGTACACAGTCGTGGTGGGTACCCATCCCACTTTTTTTAAATAATGGTACTAGAATTTAGTGAGTTTGGACAGCATTAACTACTAGTAATGTTTCCACTGAATCCTCATCGTTTATGCCTCCCTGATAAATGTGGTCGTCATTGGTGCACTGTGTCCTGTCACTCCACAGGGACTGTTAACACACCAGATACGTTCTTGTTTGTTTCCCGTTGACGGCTGGCCTGCGCCCTGTGTGTGGCTGCTTCCTCCAGAATTAGCTGCTGATGCAACGGTGATTTGACCTGGCGTATGTCTCACGCTGCAATTGTGAGGGCACAGCATGCTGAATCCATGCAGATCGTGGTGAAGCTTCTTGACTTTATGCTGCTGACAGGGTGTCTGGCGGCAAAGTTCTGCAGAGCCCAGTGAGCTCGCTCAGCCCTGCTGCAACAAAATGACTTGCGCCACCTCTGTGTTTTTCTATGTTAAAACCAGGCTTGGTGCTTAACACCGAACAGACACTTGGAGCCTCCAAGTCATGCCTCTGATGTGATGTTTGCCACGTTCACAAGTGTCTGCACGCTGTGGCCATTTATAAATGCTTGTTCTTTCAGGAAAAATATGCACATCAGATTTGTTCTTGGTTTTTAGAATTCCACAAAAATCACCATTAAAGTGTCATTACCAGACATTTAGGAATAACTAAAAAAGTCATACCTTTGGATAACCCTTTTTCTATTGTAATAAATTATACTATGCAGATTTTTAGTAAACACTTTCAGCTAGATGTTGTGTCTTAAAGAGGAAAAAAAGTCACCGGTCACCTGAGCCTTTCTGATATAGCACATTGAGCCTGGTGATATCAAGGCAGTGGGGAACTGTAACACAACTTTAATGTATGACATGTATTAACTGTATTGTCTGTCATTAAGCAGAATGTTTCATGGATATGCCTTGATACTTGTGCTATGAAAGAAGAGATGGAAGAAATTAATCTTACAGCTAAGCATGTGGTTGATGAATCTTTTATTGGGGTCTGTGGTTTGAAACCTTAGTGCTTGCTCCATTAAATGGAATGGAATTTCAGCACGCTTTCATTTCAGATTGAACTATATGCTGCAACCATATAAAGTCCCCTGGGGTTTATTCAGCAGTATATAAAACAAATATTCTTTTTGAAACCATAAGCCTGTGAGGAAAGTCACCTGTTTAAAGTTGAGGAAACATATTAAAATGCATATACAGTTAAGATACTTTAAATAGACATAATATCCTAACCGTCTAAGCTGTCATGCTGGTTAGTACATTTTATGCATATGTTTTATGTAACTGTCAGATAGCATTAAGCATAATTTTTATGTTATACCGTGAACTTCAACTGATTGTTATTATTTATTTATTTTTTCAAAAAGAGGATGCCAGCTCCAATCAGACTACGGGAGCTGATCCGGACCATCCGGACTGCTCGGACCCAGGCAGAAGAACGGGAAATGATCCAGAAAGAATGCGCTGCTATTAGATCTTCTTTCCGGGAGGAGGATAATACTTACCGCTGTAGAAATGTTGCTAAACTCCTGTACATGCACATGCTGGGCTACCCAGCACACTTTGGACAAGTAAGTGGCGAGACCTGGTCAGTTTGACAGGCCTTAAACACTTCTGCTTCTGTGCCAAAAGTAATATATTAAACATTTCTTCCAATTTCCTTTTATTGTTCATTGTGCTGTGACTTAAATTTCAAAATGATGATTCTGTCTTTCAGCTGGAATGCCTGAAATTGATTGCATCTCAGAAGTTTACAGACAAGAGGATAGGGTATCTAGGTGCCATGCTGTTGCTAGATGAGAGACAGGATGTGCATCTCCTAATGACAAACTGCATCAAGAAGTAAGGAACTGCTCACTTCAGTGGAATCTCATTTGCACATTCTTTTCTGAAGCATTTTTATTTGCCTAACGAGTATTACACTATGATTTGTCCGCCTTAAGTAAACAACAACCTTTGGTTATGCTTCTGATTGCCTGTTTCTCTTCCTTTCACCAGCGATCTCAATCACAGCACACAGTACGTCCAGGGTGTGGCCTTGTGCACCCTGGGTTGCATGGGCTCAGCAGAGATGTGTCGTGATCTGGCCGGGGAAGTGGAAAAGCTCCTCAAGACGTCAAATTCCTACCTAAGAAAAAAGGTGCCTTTGCAGCACAATCCTGCTTGTTGCACATAAAACTGCACTGTCTGCAAAGTAGTCAACTGTTGTTGCTCAACTTCTTTGAACTGCAGAATTTTCCAGTTATGGGTTATGTTGGCTACCTGACAGTTTGGGCTGTGGATTTTTAAGCTGCATGACGTTCATTATTTATTTTCCTGTGGTGTATTTGAGAGCTGATGTAGTGGAAGGCTGAACAGCTACAGTACTGTATGCAAATCTTGGGCTGGCAGAGAAAACTGTTTAAATTATGTTTTTGTTGGTGTAAATTTTATATTCATCAAAGTGGGTTGTTAGCTATTTTAAAACCTCTCCTGACATCCCCCTAGTACTGTGGGGAGATATTTGGCTCTGCAGGTTAGGTCTTTCTCACATGGTTGCCAGTTCAGATCATGTGGTTGACAGAGTGATGTCACTGTTGGGCCCTTAAGTAAGGCCCGTAACCTCAGTTGCTCCAGGGACTGTCTGACCCTCTTTCTAAACCATATGTCTCCTTGGATAGAAGCGTCAGCTAAATACAGTCGCCCTTTCAGATTTGCAGCGGATAAAGGGGGAAGATCTTGTCGAATGTGAAAATCGATGCATAATATTAACATTTAGAGTGCACTTGGACTCTTATTAAATGACACTAATATTTCTATGATTTTCTATGATTTGGATCATATTCAGTATTGTTTATATATCTTTAGCTTATGTGTTGTCCGTGAGTTTCTGTGATCTTTCGGCAAGCTCCGAAAATTTTCCCATTTAATTGTTCACGGCCAACTCTCAAATAATCAAAACCATGAGTGTCAAATCCACACATGTGGATGGGTAACTGTAAATGCAATGTATTATTTCAAGTAACTACCAGAATACCCATGTAAACCATTGACTCAAAGACAAGCATACACTATGTCTGGCTAATCAATACCTTATCAAGTTGTTTTATTAATCTGGTGGTGAAATTTAACAGATACATAGAATATATTTTGCACAGTGTTTGTGTGTGTTCATGTTTATAACAGTATCACTTGTCTCACTGCAGGCAGCATTGTGTGCAGTCCATGTGATCCGGAAGGTGCCTGAGCTAATGGAAATGTTTCTTCCAGCGACAAAAAACCTACTGAATGAGAAGAATCATGGTGAGACATCGGAATGGGTGATGAAGGGACGGGTGTTTAACTGTCACCTCAGACCTGTCTTTGCCAAGGGCCCTGGTGGGACTGCTTATATCTTGATAGATCTGCACTGGTCTCCTCATGTTGATGTTGTAATAAGTGACTCACCTCGTTTGCTTGACAGCACCTGGGGGTGTGATATGTGGGTGAGCTAATCCGCGCGTGGTGCCCCCTTGTTTCAGGTGTCCTGCACACGTCTGTCGTTTTGCTCACAGAGATGTGTGAGCGGAGTCCCGACATGCTGGCACACTTCCGGAAGGTACGGCTTGGCTCTCTGCTCCTCATACGCCTTTGCCTCTTCTTTTCCTCTGTCCAGAGGCACTGCTCAGTTTGGAGTCTGATACCTCAGTTTCAGCACATTCTCTTTACTCAGAGTTCTAGAACACTTCCAGAATTTTGGGAATTCCATTTCTGGTTACCGAAAGATCGTAAACTGTCTCATTGCTTTAAAGCAGTGTTTCCCAATCTGGTTAGTGGGGACCCACACATGGTCCATGTTTTTGCTGTCTGGCAGGGAGCCAGGAGGGAGCAACAACTTGGACTGGTTGTGGGTCACCAAGGAGTGGAATGGAAAATACTGATTTAAAGTCATGAACCTGTGTCTGTGGATGCACAGCTAGGGTATATATATAGAGACATGGGGTTGCATATGTGTGAAACTGGACTTCCACAGGCCCGATCTCTGCCCCCTGTACAAGCTGTCAGCTGAGACGAATCAGTTGCTGTACCTCCTTTAAATTTCTCTAAAGTGAAACTTTTCCGGTTCTTCCTAACATCTACCTCATTTTTCTGTCATTTGTCTTTGTTACAATTCCTGCATTGTGTTAGAATGAGAAGGTAAGAGGACGTTTGGTTGATTGCTGGTGCATGCCCATGCCAAGATATTTAAGGTCATTGATGGTGTAGTGCAATTTTTGTGGAAGTATTGTTTATTACTTTGGAAAGTCACTTATTCTGTTGTCTTTGCCAGTCTTGGCAGGCTTTATATGTTTATTTGCTTATTTATTTGTAATACATGCATTCTTGGCCATTATACAGTCTTTTCACTTCAGCAAATCATTTTATGACTGTATAATTACATTCACATTCAACTGAATGGCAATTTGCATAAGAATGGTCAGTTAATTAAATTGGATAGTTAGGAATCATAGATTACATTTCATAATTTGGCAATTTTATTATTTGTAGGAATAGTAATGTAATATTTAAACATCTTTAGAAAAAGAACATTTTTATCTAACATTATACCAAGATTGCTTTTATAAGTGGTATACGTATAATAATATTTCCGTACGCAAAGGCTTGCTGAGTAAAAAGTCTTTTCAACAAATTAACAATGGATTTTTACGAATAGATGGTTTGCTTAAAGGTATAAATGTTTAATTTACAGGACAAGTGAATGACAGTCTTTCTGGCAGCTCTATACAGCTGTGTATTTATTTTCATGAGCAATATCTGTGTCTTGATGTGTCTTCAAACAGTTCCATTATCACAGACTCTGCCTCTGTTGCTCACATTTCAGTTGGTCCCGCAGCTGGTCAGAATTCTTAAGAATCTCATCATGTCGGGCTACTCACCAGAACATGATGTGTCTGGTATCAGCGACCCATTCCTGCAGGTAATGGGGTCTTGCGTGCAATTCGTATTCATTAAATGTATTTGTTTTAGGAGTGATCAGTGACATTTGCTGTTTCAGGTGAGAATATTGAGGTTGCTAAGAATTCTGGGAAAAGGCGATGATGACTCCAGTGAAGCCATGAACGACATCCTTGCACAGGTGTGATTTATCACTTTGTTTTTCTTCATGTTTTTTCATGAACTTAGGTTGTAGAGCGGTTTGGTTTCACACATTCAGTGCTCACCATAGCAAATCATCTTCTCTACCTTTTCTAGGTTGCAACCAACACAGAGACAAGTAAAAATGTTGGCAACGCCATCCTCTATGAAACAGTGCTGACCATTATGGACATCAAATCAGAAAGCGGACTGAGGGTCAGACTGGTTCTATTCTCTTCGCAGGGGGGCAAGCATGTATACAGTAACTTGTTTTGTAAAGATTTGTGCATTGAAAAGTTATTAAACTCCATTTTTATGTAGGTATTGGCAATTAACATCTTGGGTCGCTTTCTACTAAACAATGACAAAAACATCAGGTGAGTGATTTATAGCGCGATGGTCATTAGGAACTGAGTAGATGTGTGGGCAGAACATGATGCACTTTTTTTTTTGTTTTGTTCAGATATGTAGCACTAACATCCCTGTTGAAGACAGTACAGACTGACCACAATGCTGTGCAGAGGCATAGAAGCACCATTGTAGACTGCCTGAAGGACCTTGATGTGTCCATCAAAAGGTAAGACAGGTGTGGTCATCATTGCGAGACACTTGTATGATCTGTGGAAATGCCTCTGTAACCGCTGGATGGCTGACAGATTGGTGCTTTCCCCAGACGAGCGATGGAGCTCAGCTTTGCACTTGTGAATGGAAACAATGTCCGTGGGATGATGAAGGAGCTACTTCACTTCCTGGACATGTGTGACCCTGAATTTAAAGCTGACTGTGCATCAGGAATCTTCCTCGCTGCAGAAAAGTAAGGTTTTATCCATGAAGAAAGTTGAAACATTAAGAGGTTGGGTATTGTGGAGTGTATGATATGAATCTACACCCTTGTGCAAATTAATTGAAACAGGTAATAATTTTTCAGTCTGATTTTTTTTTTTATTCCGGAAAGCCAACATTATTCCTTCATTAGTCACTTTTTTAATCAATTAGGGTTACATCATCAAACGCAGGAAATTTCATCATTGTTACATTTTCTGACTAGTCAGGCGTCTTCAGCATGATCTCGCCCTGTGCCGTATGTCGAAAATGGAAAGGAATTTCATCAACAAGAAGAAAACTAAGGTACTTAATTGGCCTGTAAACTCTAGATTTAAACCCTATAGAGTAGGGGGCTCCAACTCCAGTCCTGGGGAGCTACTAACCAGTAGGTTTTCTCTACTAGCTGGCTTCTGATGAGCTACACCTGTTCTCAGGTAAATACCAGGAACAGGTGTAGCTCATGAGAAGCCAGGCAGGATAGAAAACTTACTGGATAGTAGCTCTCCAGGACCGGAGTTGGAGACCCCTGCTATGGAGAATTTGTGGTCAGTCTGCAAGCAGTGCCTTCATGGAATGGAATGTAACACAAAAGCTTATTCAGGCGTTAATTCAAGTATGGTCCTGGGACCCCAAGGTCATTAAAGACTGCTCAGAATTGTTGGATTGTGTGTCCAATTGCATCCAAATGCTACGGGGGAAAAACCCAAGGAGGTCATGTTGTATGTTGAGATGTTGATGCTGTGAATTTGTTTCAGTTAATTTGTACAGGGGTGTGTATGTGGAGTTCTGTGAGATCTGCAGGTTCTTAATATTCATTAAGTATACTATGTGTGTCAAACTCCGTTTGATCGCTTAGTACCCAATTATTATTTTATTTTTTTAAAGCTGTAGTTCTTTATGCTCAAGAACAATGTTGTATGTTCTCAGCATTTTGTCTTGTTTGTTTTAAAAGTAGATAAATCTGCATTGTCTCATGTTGCACTTCTGGTTCTTGCTTTGTCATAAGCAGCAGTTGTTGTTGTTGTTGACATGTGTATATATATATATATAAAATACTGCTTGCACTTGTTTGGCCAGTCACTGAGGCTCAGCCTAGCTGCACATATGCTTAGTTGACTGCTAGACACGTTTACAATGTGGTATTTGTCTCAAACGCAAATGTCGTCTGCTGTGTTGACTTCAGGCTTTTTTTCTTACAGGTATGCACCCTCAAAAAGATGGCACATAGACACCATTATGAAGGTCTTGACAACGGTATGATTCCTACTGGTTTAGGGATGGTGTATTAGAGTGTGTGTATTATTACTATACAGTACTTTTATACTGTATGTAACATTAGATGGATGACAGCAGCTTGTGTATGTCTAAACAACACAAGCCTCAGGTAACCGTGGCTCTATTCTTCTCTTAGGCGGGCAGTTATGTGCGAGACGATTCTGTGCCCAACCTCATACAGCTGATCACCAACAGTGTAGAGATGCACTCATACACAGTGCAGAGGCTATACAAAGCTGTGCTGGAAGACATCTCGCAAGTAAGTGGCCAAAGAATTTGTTTTATGAGCACTGCAGAACCAAAAACGTCCATGCGGATTGTTTGTTAGGATGTGGCAAAAGTGTGTGGGGTATAACTGTCACCTTTGATGTATTCTTACAAATAGCTGTGCCTTCTCATGCTGACCCTGTGTGTGTGTAAGCCTTGCAGTAATGAGACTGATGAGGTATTGCCCAGGTTCCTGTTTTTTTTCTCCCCCCTTTTGATTGTCATAATGTGAAGACGTGTAGGGGTTTTTGGAACAACAATCACCGCAAAAACAGTATGCAAGCGATGATTTGCAGCGTTGACTTCTCCAGGAATACATCTCCGCTTGCCATCAGTTGTTGGGAATGAATCATCTGTGTGTTATTGCACTGATGGGGGACGACAGATTGCTTTTTAAAAACAGAACATCAAAATGCTTCAGCATGGCCCCACACCATGCTGACATACCCTGGGGGCTTTGTGTTCTCTATTTAATCTGTGTTGATCTTTCTTTTTCTTATCAAAGTCATCCGGAAGTTGCCCTTCTCCATAGGTTAAGGAGAAGCAAACGGTGTGTTGCGTATGGCACTGAACTTGTTCTTCTGTCTGCTGGCTGTCTTATCTTCAGCAGCCCTTGGTACAGGTGGCATCCTGGTGTATGGGCGAGTATGGCGACCTGCTGGTGTCGGGTCAGTGTGAAGAGGAGGAACCCATCCACGTACGTACCCTGTGCTGCTGCTCTGCTTGCTCAGTGAGTCTTTCCTACATCTGCAGCATAACCTCACTGTGAATTACACACAGGTCACAGAAGATGAAGTGCTGGATGTTTTGGAAGGCGTCCTTGTGTCCAATCTGTCTTCTCCAATAACTCGGGGCTATGCGCTCACGGCAATTATGAAGCTCTCCACGCGTTTCAGCAGTGTGAAGTACGAACTTTTACTGCTGTGACTGTGACATAACTTTTCTCACTCTGTTTTCTCTGCTCGATCAGATGTCATTTTGCCATGTGTGTGTTTGTGTGCTTGCAGTCGAATCAAGCGGGTTGTGTCAATATATGGGAGCAGCATCGACGTGGAGCTCCAGCAGAGGGCTGTGGAGTACAATGCGCTTTTCAAGAAATATGACCACATGAGGTATGTCACAATCACATGACATCACTCTCCTACCACGCTGTGATTGTTGTCCTTGGCTCTTCCTCAGTTGGTCTTCTGTGGCTCTTTACTTTAACGTGCTCTTTAATTGACAAAATGTAAACAGGTTTAGTTGTGTGCTATAGGTCAGTGTTACCGTTACCTCTTTTTCTTTTTTTCATACTTTTAGAGGGGAAAACGCTTACTAAATATTGTCCTTATGTGAACTCGCATGCCGGTGTTTAATATGTGTGCAGGGACTCGCGCATACTTGCTTGAATTCGCTGTGGAAGACAGGACTTTCTTTGAAATGGCCAGATCCCTGAATGGCTATGGTTCAATAATTATGTTATCATGCTCACATTGTGTATGTATTGCAGATTTTTTTTGTAAATTATATGCATGACAAAGTTATGTCAACCCTCTCACTTTCCATAACTACCTACCGCTTATGAGCTTTGGACAGTCGACCTGTGATTTGACCCCATTGCTCCCCCCTCCCCGTATTGTTCTTTTGCCTGTAGGTCTGCCTTATTAGAGCGAATGCCCATCATGGAAAAAACCACCACCACCAATGGCCCCACAGAGATACTGCACACCAATGGGGAGGCAGAGCCTTCGGTTCGGGACTCCAAACACCCTCTCAACATCCCGCAGCCTTCTTCCCAAGTGAGGGAAATGTAATCTCATAGCCAGCATGGGTCCAGTATGTGCTACTCACTGGGGTGCAAATCTGTTACTGTTACTGAGTGGCCAATGACTGTGTCTTGAAACTTGCCATTTTGCATTAAATGCATGATTTGTTTAATTGTTGCCTACTGGAGTCGGCTCAGATGTCATTTATTGACACCTTCACTATGACACTTTAAATTATACTGTGTTGAAGCTGTGAATTGTATTTTTTCTGAAGGCTAATGATCTGTTAGACCTTCTGGGAGGGAACGATGTAGTGCCTGTGATCCAGACTGAGCTGCCCACAAAACCGGCCTCCTCTGGTGGGGAGTTACTGGACCTACTGGGGGATCTTTCGCTCTCAGGTAGGATGGAGTCCTGCTTCATTGCCAACCCATATGTGCTTTTCCTGGTGTTTCTGCTATTTGTTCTCAGAGTAGCTCCTGACAGAAACTATTTTAAGGTGATAGTTATGATTTATACCAAAATGTTTGTTTTTGAAAGCAGCTATTTGAATCATGTGGATCCCCATAATCTAGTCTCTGATGTGCATCAGGTTTTTGTATGTGTCGCGCATGGTGATGAGGCAAGAATGTTATTCTTGGAAAGAGACACATGTACCTGTGAAAGCAATGCCTCCACCAACGTAAATGGCAGGCTATTAGGAAGTGATTCATTTAACTGAACAGTATCTTTGCATCCAGATGAGAATGTTATTGAGAAACAAGGTTCTTGCATAGCAGTGGTCTACCTTGCTTATTCCATTTTCCATGCTCCGCCTTCCCCTTGCTCTGGTTGCTGTAAACTGGGAGGCTTCCTCCTGATTCCTCAGCACCTTCTGGTGCATCACTGAAGCCAGCTGCTGTGCTCCGCCACTCCCATGGAGCCTTTGACTTGGGGGATGCTGGGGGGTTGGGCATGCGTGGGGTGTAGCGGGACCCGAATGCAGAATCTGTCCCTGCTGGACGCAGATGGCTGCCACGTGTTAGCAGTGAATGGTTCATGCCACCCTCCTGCCAAATTGGACGCTCTAAGCTTGTTGTGTTTCTGAAGTGAGTCTGCAGGACTTGCCAGCTGTGATGGCTATAAACTGACTTTGATGGTACAGCTTAGTTATAATATCTGTCAGGTTTAATGACCCAAGAGCTGAAAGACAATATTTAGAAGTTGCAAAAAAATGCATATTGTTCCATGTTGTTATATTGCCCTGCTGCTCTGAAAAGGTGTGTTCTGCTCCAAACCCAGGTGTCCCAGCCCCTGCTGCTCCCATCTCTGTCTCGCAGCCCGCCTTCCTGCTGGATGGCATCTCCTCCCAGCCCCTTTTTAATGATGTTGCAGGAGGTGAGAGTGGCACCCTGCACACAGCTATTCTGGATCGTCAGTTTGCCAGGAAGTGTCCCCATATATCTCCTCTAGGAGGCACATGTATAGTCACTTAGCTTTAATATTATATGAATTTTTGATTCCCTATAGTGCAAGAATTTTTGTAGCCATTTAATCAGTGTTAAATGTATTTGTTTTTCCCCATTTTTAGCCATTCCACCAATGACAGCCTACAATAAAAATGGACTGAAAATAGACTTCACATTTGAAAGGTCCAATTCAAATCCCAATGTGTCCGTTATTACCATCCATGCGTCCAACTTGACCGAGGTAGACATGGCTGATTTTGTATTCCAAGCTGCGGTACCAAAGGTGAGGTGTCTTTCCCTGTAGTTGCAGTGCTGAGAATTACCATATTACCACCCAAACAGACTAAAAATTTGAATAACAATGAAAGAGTAACATTTATTAAGCAGGAAATATTAACCGCCGTGGGTTTTCTCAGACCTTCCAGCTGCAGCTCCTCTCCCCCAGCAGTAATGTTGTTCCTGGACTCAACAAGGGAACTGTCACACAGGTGATCAAAGTGCTGAACCCACAGAAGGTACGTGCTGTTCCCTCACAGAGTATGTAGCGCTTATTTAGTTTATTTGCTGGGAGAGTAATCATTGATATATATTAATTTTTTTTTTTTTAATTCCCAGCAACAACTTCGCATGAGGATCAAACTGACTTATACCCATAAAGGGTCTTCGATTCAAGACCTGGCAGAGGTCAACAATTTCCCCACTCAGTCCTGGCAGTGAAGGGTTGGCTCTTTGCTCTCAAAGTCCTCTCCTCCCCCACCTGCTAAATGAACTATGGGAAAGACTGCCCCCCCCCCCCCGCCCAAACTGTGATGTCAGCACAGACTGGTACCCCAAGGTGGTCCGGCGGAAACAGGATTCCTTCAGACACAATATGATGATGATGCATCTGACGATTAGCTCAGCAAAAGTATCTGACGACATATCTATTTAGCAAGTGTGACTGGTGTCAGTGCTGTCCCCGATGTCCAGGTCACCTCAGCACTACTCTGACGCACGCGAACGCGTGCTGCTGCCGGGGAGGCATGCAGAGCCAGGAGCTGCTTCATATCAGCAGTTCCTCTGCTAAAAGGAGCCCCTTTCATGTTTTTAGCAGTTCTTCATCTAACTAAATTGTCAGGATGCTTTTTATTTCTTCTTGTTTAATGTCCCCTCCAGAAATGAAATGCAGCAGAAGGTTAGTTTTTTGCACTTTAATCACTTCTCCCTGTGTACTATGGGGAATTAAGACATGGCTGTGGGTTTTCTGGCTTTCTGGATTTTGTGGTATGTCATTTATTCTCCAATTTGGTGTCTTGGTCTTAATTTCTGTAATAAAAATCAGCCATCTTCACGCTAGGTACAGCCCTTTTATTCCAAATACTATGCTTCTGGTTTTTGGCATGTTCATATAAAACTGACTAATTCAGCCAAACTTAACCAGTCGCAGATTGTCAGTGTTTTGGCTGAAAATTCAGCCTTGCATTCTTGTAGCAATAATGTTGAAATTGAAAGGGAAAAAATATATCTTGTTGAAATGGTTATTTCCCCCATTCCATTGTGAATGAGGATTAAACTTGGAATTGGAAATGTACACTTCATTTGGTATATAGGGTTGCATGTTAATTTGTTTGGCCTATTTATTTCTTTATTTTTCCCTGGTTACCATGCTAATGTGATTAAGTCTAAAAACTGCAGCCAAAGTGCAGTACATTTTATGCATCCCGAATTTTCTAATGGTAGTTACCTTTTGGCAAAATCGCCCTTTTATTGCATTACTGAATGGACTGTTGTCATTAGTACACGACGTGTAGTACACAACATTGTCATGTTAATGTATTCGCATTTCATTGACCATATTGTTTTTTCTCCTAATTCTCCTTAAGATAAACACATCACCAGACCACAACCTAATCTCATGCTAATTTTTTTTTTTATTTATCAAACCAGAATCCTAACATTTATACCCCCACTATAGAACCACTATGACTACTTACTGTCCTGAACTTGAATTTGGCATTTCAGAACCCACAGTTGAATGTTTTTTTTTTTTTTTTGTCTTACTACGACTGTTGTAGGTGATGTAGCCAAGCAGTGTTTGTGTGCAGTGAGTACGTGTATATTATTTTGAGTCTCATGCAGTTTTTTGTCATCATGTTTTATCTGAAGGTTCTGTCTGGTTTAAGCACCTATGTGGTGGTTTTCACTGTCTCCCCCCCCCATTCACCCTTCTGCAGGCAGGCAGCACCATCATGGAGTTTGCAGTGATACTTGTGTCCTGCCCAGTAATGCTTGAACAGAGCAATGTGCCTTTTTTCCTTCTCTGATGTATGAAAGATCTTGATGTTGAAGAGGAATGGTTTTAGGCATCTTGCTACTGTATTGCCGTCTGGAAAATCAGGGCAATTACACCATAGGTCATCGATTATGTGGATTTGAATACCTCAAGCTGTTGAGGCATGTTATATGGGATTCATTGCTGTGGCTGCACAGCAAGCATTTTCTACAGGATTTTGTTCAACTGGTTATTGTCAGAATATCCATTAATTTCAGATGACCTGATTTATTTTGTGACACTATAGAGCCATTTTATTTTTCCCTCTTGATTGATTGTACATGAATCTTCATGGCCAGATCATCAGTTATTTATCAAAGTAAATCCTTCCCAATGTAACATGATCTAAATAGAAGTGTGGAATGAATGACTTTATGCAATATTGGAATTATATGGTATGTACAGAAGATGTTGGGACTTCCTTCCCCATTCAGTTTTATGTACAGCTTTCATAAAATTTAATTTCAGGAGAGCATGAAGTGGTGAAATGTTTCTACTAAACCCTTAAACCCAGTTTTCATGTCTGTGTGTTAAAATTGTAGTGTCCTATGTTTGTAGGTTTCTGCAACATATCTACAGCTCCAACAATATGTTACTTAATCTGGTTAAGACTAAGTTAGAAAGCAAATTACTTTTTACCATGAAATATGTTTTCTTCTAAGTTTTTAATTGAGAATCTTTTTTGCATATTATATAACTGTAATGAGGCCAGATGTCTGATGTCAGACGGTAGTGCAATTTCACTTCCAGTCACTCTGAGTAGAATAATAATCAATCCCAGTTCTTATAAGATTTAACTGGCCAGATGTGTGGTGGTGTTGCACTGAAATAATTGGATTTGGTTCACAGTGTCACGGTCTCGTGTGTAGTTTGTATAAAGGTTTGTTTTTCCAAATGTATTGTCATTAACCTGGTTAATGTAAAATATGTATGAAAACTTTACCCAATAATGACATTTTGTAGGCGGGGCGCTGCAGGCCTTTGACGATCAGTGGGGTTGGGGGCGTGGAACACAAGTGGAATTCTTTAAAAACAGACAGCACGTGTGTAAATTTTACACCTGTGTCTTACACTCACACACAGTAAGACAGGATGCCAGCTGCAAACATTTCAGTTCTTAGCTTCAGGGCTGCATGTGAGAACCAGTGTAAATATTTTTGTTTCTACTCTTTAAGTATCTGCCTTTTGAAGTTTAAAGAGATTAAATCAACTGAACCGCCACATCTCTTTGCTGAACTGGAACCTAAATGTACATTTAGAAATGTTCAACTTAAACCTCTGTAAAAAAATAAAATAAATAAATGCAAAAATTCACGCCATACCATTTTGGGGACAATAAAAGTGAGCTCACACCATTCTGCTTGATGCTATTGTCTCTGTCTTCCATGGTCTTACAAAGCATAAGCTGCGATGGCCTCGTGTGCAATTCAATCACCAAAAATTTGACTTTACATCAACTGGAAATATATTCTAAAGACTGAGCACTTAGATTTATGATGATACATGTGTTCATATTGTGAGATTGTGTATCTGCCCCACCATGGTTTCCAGTCTCAATATGGAACCCTGCCTTGCCACTCTGATGACAGAAGTAGGATCCAGACTAGTGGAAGACATGAGCGTCTGGAGTAGGTGTGGGAAGATACTATAAGGCACCATAAAGTTCACGGGTAATGGGACTGTGATCTGACACTTAAAGGTATTCTGTATATACAGAATCATTTCAGTAGACCTTTTACAGATTAAACTTTTTTTTTGGTTTATTATTGCAACAAAATACTGTAGTTTGTGGTAAACCTGTTGTATTCACCTTTGATAAATGGGAAACACTCTGTGAAATAACTTCAAACCAATTTATTATGTCATTAAATGAGTTCTTGCCTGTGCCATGCACAGACAAACTAACACAGAAACTGATACATACAGAATGCTGGACAACCCATCTGGCATACAGGATATTTTCCCAGTGGGCCAATGGGTATGTAGGCTGACCACCCCAACCCGCACATGGCAAAATTAATGTGGGGTCATGGAGACCCCAAAGTCCAGAATTGAATTTTAATCTCAGTCCTGTCCTGGAATTTTCTGTGAATTATTTTGAGTTCTTTCATCTACAACATTTGTTGTTCAGAATCTTTCTGTGATTTGTTCACTTCCAACTCACAAGCTTTGGATGTTTTTCACTCCATGAGTAGGCATGCAGGTTTGGTCAGCTGGCTGGTGTGAAATTTGCATTCCGAGATAAGTCTACATTTATGCAGTCATGCATTTATATGCATGTAACAGTTTTATAACCAAATATCTGTAGTGCTTTTTATGCATCTGTTAGGCTTATAATGGAAGGTTTGCCATAATATTCCTTGTGTGAGCGTCACGCCAGATGCATTGGCAACCCTGAATATGGTGGTCCCCCAGAGATATCTTCCTGTACGATGGGCTGGTCTCCATTAATTTTTTGTTTTTCCATCCATCCATAATCTATACCCGCTTGTCTAATGCAGGGTCATTGAGTGTTTGCTATTTATTAATTAAATACCTTATGAATGAATGAGATTTATCAGCCAGGTGAGTTTGTACTTATGAGGAACAGTGGTGGAGGAAGTACTTAAGTTTAGTACTTAAGTAAAAGTACAACTACCCTGCAAAATATATACTTAAGTAAAA
>JAODUD010000019.1:2194104-2209565 GCA_026784285.1 Stomatorhinus walkeri | reverse complement strand
ATTCTCAGACAAGGTATCCTGTGTCACAAAG
Organism: Stomatorhinus walkeri; assembly: GCA_026784285.1. Classification (NCBI taxonomy): domain Eukaryota; kingdom Metazoa; phylum Chordata; class Actinopteri; order Osteoglossiformes; family Mormyridae; genus Stomatorhinus; species Stomatorhinus walkeri. Next base: position 2,209,534 of record JAODUD010000019.1, on the reverse strand, counting down.
CCCACAGGTAAGAGCGCATGCCGCCGTCTTTCTGAGTGCAGGGCACAGATGCCCATTTCTCCGTGCCCTTTGTACTCGTGATTTCACCATGATGGTCACGCTTCACGCTCGGGCTGCTGTCATTGTGGCTGCAGTTAGTCTGGTTAATGTGGGACTGAAGCTGCAACCATCAGACACTCTCAAACTAAGCAACTATATGTGATGCAGGAATCTGTCCTTTAGCTGTGTAATGTATAATATCACTGCATAACTGTCTGCTCAAATCAGTGGTGTTTTAGACCTGAGATCCAACAAACTTCTTTAAAAATAGAAGTCTTTTAAAAATACTGTATTTGGTACTGTATTCTCTGTATTCCTGCTGAATATGTCCATGTGTGCCATGTATGTATTCAGGAAGTTACTGTACTCCAGTGCCAGTCATTACGGAGTCAATGAGACAGCAGGTTTGTGGTGAGTCGGCTGTCCGATGCAATGCCTGCTTGCCGCGAAGCTCAGCCTCGCGTTCTGCAGCTGGTGTTTTCCTAATCTGTCCTCTGGTTCTCGCCTGTGGGATCTGTGAGGCTTTGCATGCTTAGATGTCTTTAGAGCTGGTATATGTATTTTTAAAGGTCCAGTTACTTGTCTGCACCTCTCCTTCCTAACAGAATGACCTGTGCTTCGCTGGTCAGCTTCAATCCGGCAGGTGTTGATTACTACTAAGTAATGCGCAGCTCAGCCTTGCATTTTAAAAAAGAAAAGATGCTTGACTCACCTCTCCAGGAGAATTGATTTTTACTATTAGCTAAAATTGATGATGGGCAGTCTAACATTTTAAGTGGGTCCTTCGGCAATGGGTTTGGGCCTTCGTCACATGGTATACACTGACCTTTAATAACTAACTGCATCTCTGTATCTTGCAATGCCTTAATTTTGCCTGTAAAAGCTTATATTCTATGCTTCATTCAGATATGTTATGTAAATGTGTTTCAGACGGCATCAGTTGTAAATCCCGAATGCCCTGTAGTGTGATTAGTTACGGTGGAGGGTTGAATATTTGTATTACCTGACTCATTGTTTAGGCTGCAGTACAGATGGTGGCTGTTTATTTGTTCTTGGGATAATGCTAAACTTAAAATAAACTCAGTGATGTCTCTAATGCAGAGAAGCCGCATTATATAGTGCAGGCGTCTCCAACTCCGGTCCTGGAGAGCTACCGTCCAGTAGGTTTTCTATGCTACACGGATTCTGGTGAGCCAGGTTTTTACCAGGAAGAGGTGTGACTCATCAGAAGCCAAGTGGGACAGAAAACCTGTTGGATAGTAGCTCTCCAGGAGCAGGGTTGGAGACCTCTGATATAGTGAATAACAAGCAAAGGAATATGCATAGAATGAAGCAGAATAAGGCAGGGCTGAAAGGCAGGTTTTTGTAACCTCTCTGGGTAACTGACTCCCTGGAAAGGTTCATTTGGGCCACTGGTCAGGTTCCTTGGTCATGAGTGCTCTTGGCTTCTCCTGCACAGGTGGCGGCTGTGACCACATCAAGTTTGGCGTGGATGAGGTGATGGATGCTGAGGGTATCAGGATGGGTGATCCAGCCTGCAAGGTCTCCAGCACACTCAACCCCCAGGCTCCCGAGTTCATCCTGGGCTGCCAGCCGGCTCAGAATGCCCTGCCGACCCTGCAGGGGACTGACGCCTCTCATTTCAATTTGGTGGACGGCTCAGACGCCTTGCTCCAGTCCCCGGATGATAACCAACCTTTGGGCAGCCTGGCACAGCGAGAACGCAAGAAGAAGAAGAAGCGACCACCCGGATACTACAGCTACATGGAGGGGCCCAGCGGTGTGGCCAAGGCCACCGGGGCGGTGCTGGTGAATGGGCACACGCCTGTCAGTCCTGACCACCAGCCAGACGACATGGTGGTGGAGGCGGGCCTGAGCACGGAGTGCTACTCTGGGGGTGCAGAAGCTTCCTCTGGGGCTCACAGCCGGACTAGTGAAAGTCCGGATGAATCATCCTCGGACCCCACGGACGGCGCAGCCCCGTCGCCGGACCACGACGTTGTGGCCTCTGCCTCGTGTTCTCACAGCCACCAGCTGGCTGCGGCCCCCAGGACAATTGAGCGGCGGTCAGGCCCCCCAACCCTTGAGAGCCCTGAACTGCTGGGCAGCGAGAGGCAGAGCCCAGGTCTCTCCTCCCCTCTCCCTCCTGGTACTACTGATGAGGCTAACAGCACAGTCGGTGGGATGCTGGACAGGCATGCCGAAGACTGTGGGAGCCCGGATGGGGAGGAGCGGCCGGAGGCACTACAGACATCGCCGTCTGTCCCTGCTGTGTCTCCGGCCCCCCCTACTGGTGCTCCTGCTGCCAACCCGCCCAAATCCTGGGCCAGCCTCTTTCACAACTCTAAACCCCTGCCCGGTGGGCCGCTGGCATTTGTGGAGGTGAAGAACGTCCCGGCCCCGGTCCCTGCTGCCCAGGTTCCTGCCCTGGCGTCGGAACAGGTTAACGAGGTTGACGAGGGTCCTGTCCATGTGTCGGAGGACCCCCTGGCTCCCAGGCTTGCAGGTGATGTATCAGCTGGGGTTCTGATTTATAGAACTTACTGGTTCTTTTAAATTAACTGAACAGTATGCATCAGCATAGAGCATTGTTTACCAACCTTGTCCTTGGGGACACACAGACGGCTCATGTTTTTGCTCCTTTCCACCCCCCCGCCAGACTGTTTGCATTTTTTTCTGGGAGGGGTGTCCCTGCAGACTGAGTTGGGAAACCCTGGCATAGAGTACAGGTTTGGTTTCAGTGAAAGAACTTTGGATGTGGCTATCGGGCATTGACTCTGTGCTGTTGGAGTTAATACTATGCAACACTAGGTGGCACTGTCTTGTTATAGGCTGACCCTTTACCTTTCTGATAGCACTGCCTTGCAGTGGAGCCTGTTGCTACTGCTTTTTTCCTTTGGATACCTGTAGTGTGTGTGGTGTTTTCCTGCTGTGTGGTTTGCCTACTCGGCAAGAGGCAAATATGAATTTTTACAAGCAAATGGTTCTTATTTCACTCAACAGGTTGATTTACTTCTCTGCATCCCAAAGCTGAAACCCTCGGTCTTAGTCACTTTTGTGTTCATAATTTCCTGGAAGTTCTTAATGACTAGCATGTGGCTCAGTGGGCTAAGCCTGTGTGCCTGTAATCAGACGGTCGCCGGTTCAAACCCAGCCTCAGCCTGTCTGTGGGTTCTTGAGCAAGGCCCTTAACCCCCAGCAGCCTGGGCGCCCCAACAGACAGCTTTCTCTACAAAGAGCAAGTTGAGGGAGACTTAAAAATTTCCCCAAGGGGATCAATAAATTGTCATTATTATTATTATTATTATTATTATTATTATGGCAGTGGTTGTTTTAAGGCTCTTTGAATGTAAGTGGGCATGACCGCAGCTGATTGTCATTCACCATAAATATGATGTCAATGCCGGCACGGTTGGGCTTTGCAGGTGTATCCATTTTGGTGAGTCTTTCCCTTGCCACCAATCCAGTGATTCTTATGCCTTCTTCATTCCAAGCAGTAACATGTATTTTGTATCCCATAGAATTGATTGAAAATGTGAAGTTGATACACAAACCGGTGTCTTTGCAACCAAGGGGACTGATCAACAAGGGAAACTGGTGCTATATCAATGCTGTATCCTTTCTCTTCATGTGTCATCTGTCCTTGGATACCTCCCATTCCTGAAACATCCTCTTTCTTCTGCTGTCTAGTAGGCAGCTAGTGAGCATGATTGTGAGCGTACACTCTCGCAGTGCTGGCACATATAGCGTGATGCTCGATTATTCCGCATCCTCTGCCTCTATGGGTAGTCACCGAGCATGCCGTCTCTGACATGTGTGCCGTGTGAGGAGTCAGGCCAGCATTGGGTCTGATGCCAACAGCTCTAACAAAACTGCCCAAAAAATCTGGCAGTTACTGTGGGTGTTACTCATTAGCACCCTTAATGAGAACAATTGAAGTTTTTCTCTCTTTATAGTGTCGTTAACTGTCTGAAGATAAAATTAGCCTTGGAAAAAGAAGCAGTTTCTGTAAACATTGGCAGATGTTTCCCACGATGTCCGGCTTCTTTGCTTCCTGCTTGTGCTGGCATTTTCCTTGACTCCTTCCCCAAAGACCCTGCAGGCCCTGGTTGCTTGCCCCCCCATGTACCATCTGATGAAGTCACTTCCTGTGCCGAACGAGACTCAGCGGTCCTCCTCATCCACGCCCATCATCAACAGCTTGTAAGTGTTCTGGCCCAACTCGCGCAGCTTCTAGTCAGCCCCACATGACCAGAGAACAATTGCACATGGGTTTTACTGACAGTGTTGGCTTGATTGAGTTTTGTCTCTTTGCAGTGTTCGACTAGTAAATGAGTTCAGCAATATGCCTGTGCCATCCAGGGCTAAACAGCAAGGTAAGCACAATATAATGAGTCTTCCTTCATCAGGTCTTCACTGCATCGTGCAGCACTGACCTTTATACTTCTCGCTGCTCTGTTCACGTAGCTGCTGGAGACAAAATCATGAGAGACATTCGGCCAGGAGTTCCCTTTGAACCCAACTACATTTACAGACTCCTCACTGTCATTAAGTCCAGCCTCTCTGAAAAGGTAAGTCCCGTGCATCAGTTTCCTGGGTATTTACTAGCTGCCAGTGCAGTTCCTCAGTGATGGCTTCCTGTGATTTTTAAGCTATGTTGCTTTGTTATTCCTGAATGCTGGTTTGTTGATCCTCAGGGTCGACAGGAGGATGCAGAAGAGTACCTGGGCTACATCCTTAATGGCTTGCATGAGGAGATGTTGGCTCTAAAGAAACTCCTGTCTCCACCAGAAGAAGGTCAGCATTACAGATGTTTTCTTTCTGAACACATTCCTTGACTTATGGCACATCTTGTCACTCCTACATTTGGCTGTGTCTTTTCCCCTTTACATTTTCTGAGTTAATATGAATCGTAAGACCTGTATTTAATGAAAGTCTCCCCTGTGTGAGCAGAGGTTTCCACCTTGAATGGCCCGGAGTCCCACTCAAGAACCAATGAGGAGACGGCAGAAAAGGAGGTGGAAAGCAGCGATGATGAATGGGAGCAAGTCGGCCCCCGCAACAAGACTTCCGTAACTCGGCAGGCCGACTTTGTCCGCACCCCCATCACAGACATTTTTGGGGGTCACATCAGGTGGGAGTTTCTGGGCACTGCTGGCTTTGTGCATATGTAATGAAAAAGCAGTGATGGCACAGTGAGGAAAAGAACCGTCAAGAACATACAGATCAAATGAACTGTGGTGTTATAACGAGAGATGTGGCTATTGGCTTACTCCTGGAGTTTACCCTCTAAGGGACACAATTTCTGCCAACTTGGTCTTTTGGAGTGTGAAAAAGGCCAGTTCTAATTACAGGGGAGGCAGTTTAATTGGATTGTAGCTGATTAGTTTTGGGCGCACCGACCACTTTCATAATTAGAGGCGAAAGTAAGTTCAGCTGTGGTCTGTATGTGTGATGGAGAGAAGGCACAGCTTGTAAGATTGGGAACTGGCACTGAAAGGATGTTTGTGTGCCCACCCTGCAGGTCAGTGGTGTACCAGCAGAGTTCCAGGGAATCGGCCACGCTGCAGCCATTCTTCTCCCTGCAGCTGGACATCCAGTCAGAGAAGATCCACACTGTGCAGGAGGCACTAGAGAACCTGGTGGCCCGAGAGTCTGTCCAGGGCTACACCACGAGGACCAAGCAGGAGGTATGGATGGTGATGGCTTCTCTATGGACCATAATAGATTCTTCTCTCACCAAAGTCTGCCAGTCCTGTGTGATGCTGTCCTTCCCAATCAGTTTGGTCCACACCCTTCGGCCTTAACGGACCTCACTCCTGCAGGGATCAGTGGATTTCCTTTTCAGGCTATGCTCTTGCTTTACAGATTGAGGTCAGCCGGAGAGTGACCCTGGAGGAGCTCCCTCCCGTGTTGGTTCTCCACCTGAAGAGGTTCGTCTTTGAGAAGGCGGGAGGCTGCCAGAAGCTGGTGAAGAACGTCGATTACCCTGTTGACCTTGAGATTAGCAAAGGTATGAGCAGGCCGTCAGCATCTTCACCCTGTAACTTGTGCACCTTTATTTTAAAGTCCGATAACTGCTGGTCAGTATGTACTATAAATTCCCCTTTGTCTTTGTAGCTAAAGCCTTTATTTTACTCCTTGTTAAAGGAGTAGTAGTGTTAAGTTTTTGATTTGTTTGTTTCTGTTTTGAAACCTGAGCCTAGATTCTTTGAGTAAGGATTCCTGTATTCCTCACACTTTTTTCCTACTTTCAGATCTTCTCTCACCTGGAGTGCGGAGTAAAATTTTCAAAGGCCAAAGAACTTACCGGCTCTTTGCAGGTTTGTGTTTTTTTTTTTCCTGGTGACTTTGAAAGCATTACCGGGTTTGAAAGCATTACGAAAACTAAAGAGATGACCAAAGCAAACCAAATTGTGGTCCCTGTAGCAGAGGGCTGAGTGACATGTAACCTCAGGAAGGTGGGCTTTTGCAGACGTGATGGTGCCCAGCATGGCCAGATGCTCTGGTAGGGGCTCCCTCAGGCCTGTCTGCTGTTTGAGGATCGATGGTCCTAGTGGCTCTGAAGGTGCCTGAGCCTATGGGGGCGTCTTCCAATGTTCAATGACATCACAGCCCTCTCTCTGGAACCTTGAATGACATCTGGAAAAACGATTCAGTTGTTCATATATATGGGAAGTGAAAAACTGTGCAGGTTAAGTGTAGAGTAGCAGGAGAAGTGCTATGTTCTGTGCATTGGTGTTCACCCCCTGGTGGGTCTTCCCCGTTTTCTCCTCATGCAGTTGTATATCACCACGGGAACAGCGCCACAGGTGGACATTACACGGCGGATGTCTTCCACATCGGCCTGAGCGGCTGGCTGCGCATCGATGACCAGCTGGTCAAGGTGATCAGCCAGCAGCAGGTGGTGAAGCAGGCTGCGGAGCGCACCGCTTACCTGCTCTACTACCGTCGTCTCGACCTACTGTAGAGGCGCGCCCTCAGCCTCCTACTCCTCCACCTCTTCCTCCTCCACTCCACGTTTTCCTAGTAAACCAGCTTTCTGATCTGTCTTGGCGACACAAATGACTCTTCTGGGAAAAGCTGCAGATGCTCTCTTCACTGTGTGCGGCGCTGTTTGATTTAATGTAGGCTGTTGGAAGAAGGGCAGCCAGAGCGATGCTGGGGGTTGACTTTTAAAATCGAATCTCATTTTCTAAAACGCCGGCCTTATCTGGACGCTGGCTTCACCAGAGCCCTGTTCCCGGTTAGGCTGAGCCATGCTTCTGTTCCGGTTACTGGGAAGAACTTGGGCCTTTTTGTCTACCTTGTTTTTCCAAGGACTCTTTTGCCTTCTAGTAGGTCGGTCTGAATATGCAGCTTTTAACTTTTTTCCGCAGGGGCCTCGGCACCAGCAAATGGAAACGTGTTTTTTGGTTTGAGTCCCGTGTCCGGAGGCTTCCCATTCTCACTCCCTCCTGACTCGTCTCTGCTCACCTTCCCGGCGCTTCTAAACCTAAGTAATGTTCGAGCCATTCGAATGACAAGGGCCCGAAAAAAACGGCGACTACTTTTGAGAGGATCCCTGGCGGTTTCTGGGTGTAGAGTCAGAATAAAGAATTTTAAACTAACTTGCTTTAGGTTTTGAATAAAGATATGCACGTAAAATTTGGGGGTGGGGGCAGGAATTGGGAACATATCGATGTGCAGATCCATTTTAAAGTGATAAATAAGCAATTGTGTGATGGTCACTTTATCCCGCTTACTGGGGAGTGTACATGATGATGATATTTTTCAATGTTTTTTTCCCTGCGTACATGCTGGAGAAATCCAGCGAAGACTGGCAAGTACTCTACAGATGTCTGCCTTTGGTTGACTACAACATTTCTCCTGCGCCATCTCGTCAACGTACTGTGCCGTTTTGGAAGATTTTCCTTCAGTCGCTTCCAGGAATATGTTGAGACTTAACCCTCCCCACACACACACACACAGTGTCGACCTGACACCCCCCCTGCCCCCCCCTCCTTTCTCAGTCCTCCACACTGCAGGCGTGTACTCCGCAAAGCGGACACGGCAGGTTCGAAGACTGGGTCTGCTTTGAGTAGTCGTTTAGCTGAAGGGGGCGGGGACGTTCCTGACTTCCCCTCTGGAGACCTTAGACGCCCTGTGGTAATTGCACACTAAACGATACAAGTGGGATTATCCACAATCTTGCTTTAGTCATTTGGTTAAATTGGACTTTAGTTAAAATTTCTTTGACACTTGTGTGTTAATTTTTGACTATGAATATATATATATACATATATATTTTTCTGACATTGTTCTTGGATCCAAAGTGGTATAATTTTCCCACAGGGCGGCAGAACTGGAAATAAAGTTGTATAAATTACCACCCCTTTGGCTGACCGTATTTGATGCACCTTATTCCAAGACTTTGTACTTAACTCTTAGCGATCGAATGGAAATGCGGTGAGTTGACTGTATCTGCACTGTGCTTCTGGGGTAAGAGAAAGTGCATCACTAACCCACTGCCTGTAAGCTGTTTACTAATTGTTTATGTTCCTGGTTTTTTTCGGTTTTATGTCCGGGTGTTTCTAAATTCACCCAATTGGACGTGCATACATGGATACGCATTGTGTTCAGTTGGGCCTCAAACTACATCAGGCCTGTTAAGGTTTAAAATCTAGGGTAACGTGACAAGGCAAGAGGCTGGAAAATATACTTTATGTATAAAGTAACAAATCTAAGCTCAGTTAAAGGCAAGCTTTCTATTAATACATTACTAATTAAAATGATATACTTCAGTCATCAAAATGGGGATATTGATTCACAATGGAAAGCAGAAACTTAATACACCTGTGATTCCCAGTCCGCAATACCAGGCTCCCACTACCCTGCTATCTTACTGCTGTATGGAAAGAGTTATCCAGGTTACTCTAATTCGACGGGTGTCTACCGTTATGTTGGTGATGCTAATCGTGCGGTGGTGTTAAGCTGTTTTTCCCCCCCCTGCTGATGTCACGGTGCCTCTGAACGCACACGGCAAATGCAGTCAGTCTGAAGCGGATCCCCATCCGCTTGTCTTAACAGGTGTGCCCTCACAATTATGTAACGTGATTACTTTCTAACGATGTGGTATTAGCGGTGACCTCAGATTGGAACACTTAACACTGCTCACTCTCACGTTCTGCTACAGTATTTCTGCTTTACAATGCGATGTGTATTCGGTGTGAAGGCTATAGCCAGGAAATGTTTGTGAGCAGCAATTTTTCTGTGAAAACACGACTGTGAGAGGTGGCTCGATTGTCCTGCTGTCACAAATTAAATGGCTTAGTCTCGCTTGGCTACCCGTCAGTGTTTCTTGCCTTTGCACATTCGTTCTGTCTTAGCGGGAAAATTAAAGTTCTTCCTTCACATTATAGCCACAGTCTATTGTTTTCAGCCATACCCTTTTCATGTCTGAGGAGGTAATGCCAGACATTTTTGAAAATTCATAAATATTTCATGATTTTCATGTATTATAAAATATTTCTTCAAGCTCACATTTCTAATGTTTTAGGGCATTATTGCTTTTCCCAAGCCTGACTCCCAGACCAGAACACTTCCTATCACTTGAGTTATTTCTCTTTTCTGTGAAGATGCCTCTGTTTATAATCGCCCTCTATTCCTGGCTGCCATTGATGTAAATGCTGAAGTTCTCTTTGCTTCTGCTCGTATTTGGAGCCCTTCCCGGGCCCAGCTGCCTTAAACAGCTTACATAGCATGTGTCCTCTTGTTATTTATATGGTTACACAGCATGTAAATGCAGCTTAGTGATGTTATTGAATATGATTAATGTTGTCTTTCCATCTTGAATGAGATCATTACTGTGTCAATGGCCTGTCGCTTTGTGAAAATGAAGCTTCAAGCTTAGTGGTTTGGATTACTCTGTACTGTTGGTCACTGTTTGGCTTAACCCCATGGTAACTGCTAACTGACCAGCAGGACGATATTTTAACCATGGGGATGTCTGTAGCTCTGTAGCCTCACTCCCAGCTATATTATGAGTCTCGTGGTGTTGCAGCTGCTTTTGTGGACGCTGGGTCACTGTCCCCCATGATAGCCAATCTAGCAGCTCTACTTGTGTGGACATTAATCGTTTTCCTCTGCAGACACTTCACACAGCGTGCAGACACACTCCCATCAGAAGAATGTTTGCCCACTCGCTCAGCAATGTGCAGGTGTTGGTAGCGGCGTTCCGTTATTGCTAAGGATGTGACTTTGGGGTTATTCCTCACACTGCTATGCCAAGAATCTCTTTCTGCCTCATGAAGAGTGCGGCAGAAAAAGATTCTGAAAAGACGGCAGAGTGCGGCTTTTGCGTGCTGCCAAGGCAAGGGCCATCCAGAAAGGCCTCCCTGTCGCCTTGGCATCACTGACCAACACCATGAGTTATTGGTCTCTGCTGGAAAACCACATAGGAGAAGGAGCCACGCTAAGTAACGCTGCCGGATTCGCGGTGTGATGCCGATTATACCCAGACATTTAGCAGCACTGCTGTGTGAACTGCCTTCATACATGTGCAGGTCCACTGATTGGTCATAGTCTGGACTTGAGAGTGGCAATGGGTTTCACATTCTGTTTTTCTTCAAAAAAACTTTCATCAGAAGACTGCCAAACCATACCTGGGTGGAAGGCTGGGCGTCTTCCTTACTTTCCCCTCCTCCTTTCTTCATAAGGGTCTCCTTCCCATGAAAGGCACTTTCTGCTTCTGTTGCCAGGAAGCAAGGAGTTTAGCCTCATATGCTTGGAAGATATTTACCACGGCAGACAGGAAAGCTCAGGTTCTGCGCAACTTTGTTGGTAAGGTAAGATGTCCTCTTGAGCAGGTTTAATTATGGTCAGGGCAATTTTACTGTGGTTTGTCATAAATAAATCAAATCTATGATTCCGTAATTATTGAACAGTCTGTTTAGTGTGAAGAGTTAATTACTATCCTCAGTGATGAAAGAAGGAAAAGACTGAGTAGGACTGGAGGTGCATGCTGCTAAATGAATGATACATTCAAAATTAGGCACATGCTCTCCTTTGATCGCGGTTCCCCAGCTCCAGTCCTGGAGGGCCAGAACACATCTGTTTGCAGATTTTCCTTCTCAAACACATCTTTGTCAGCTAATTATCAGGTTGTGCAAGTGTAACAGTAACAAGAAAGTTTACAAACTGTTGGATTGTAGCCCTCCAGGACCAGAATTGGTGACCCCTGCATTAGATCAATATATGGAGTATTTTCTGCGGAGATTTTGGTATGAATGTTCAGATGAGTGTATGAATTGCCCTCAGTGGATGAGGTGCACATTTTCCTTAGGTGAACATGCATGCTTTTCAGAGAGTGAGGAACATGTTCTCCCTAGATGAATGTGTGAAACACCTTCCACAGAGAGAGGTCTGTTCTCTCCTCAGTTGAACATTTGAAATGTCCTTTTCAGAGTGAGGTACATTTTGTCTAAAACGTGCCTTTTCATGTATGACTTTCAGTTGACGCAAATATCACATCCAAGTCATTTTCCATTAAATTACTCATATTTATTGTTGGGTTCAGCTGACCCTGGAATTTCTTAAACATAAGGGAATTTCTTGCATTTTTTTGATTCTTAGAATGAAAGCCCATGATTCCAGGGCCTTGGTCACTGAGGTTGAGTTTGTTGCTTTAGCCTGGCCAGCTCTTGGTGTCTGTCATGTCAGTATAAAATTCACAACAAAGATGAGAAGGCAAGATCTTTTAGCCCAAAGGAAAGAGAGAAAGTTGGTCCAGGCCTGCATGCGGCTGGCTCAGCCCATGTGGTTGCCATAGTGACAGCAGGTAGTCACAAACCTAGGTGTCAGACAGTGGATCCATCCCACAGGGCAGGGTAAACATCATTCTGTGTGCTGTCCTGGTTGCTCCCAGACTCCAGAGCTATTCTACTTGGCGTCTCTATGCCAATGGGCCTGGGAAGGAGGTGGTGGACTGGCAGCGTATCCTGTGAGATGTGCCTTCTACACATGCTTTGCCAATCACGATGAAAAGTTGACTCAAACTTGGAATGGAAATTCCCAACTTCGATCTGTAAACTGTACAGTAGTTTTTAAAACACTCTACAATGTGTTGGATTTGTTTTCACTGCATTCTTAAGCTGTTGGTTGAACTTAAAATGTGGTTGGGTACCTTTTATCCATTTTTTATCAAATGCATGTAATTGTAATTTGACAAGGAACATGCTTACTAAACCTGCATTAGGGACCTGTTCAGAGGTGGAGATTTTAGGGCCAGAGAGTACAAATCCAGACCAAGATTTTTGTTTCAACCAATCAGTTGAGTATAAAGAGTCAGTGACAGAGTACTCAACTGGTTGGTAGAAACAAGACCTTGGTCTGGATGTGTACTCTCTGGACATGTTGTTTGCTAAACCCATGATATTGTAGTATTATATGGTGACATGGTGTTTACTTCTTCAAAGCAGCATGTTGTGTTAAATTGTCGGTTCTGTGAGTTTGGGGGCATCAAGAGTATGTTACCCTTCAGATCATTACACAGGAGCTGAGGAACTCTGCAGACCAAGCAAAAAATGAACATCACAGCTGTGTATTCAGTTACTACCACTGCCCTTGCTTTACTGATCTTGGTCGCCCAAGATGGAGACGGTCTCTTTCTGCCAAACTCCCCCGAGCTGAAGGATCTGCTGGATCGCTATCAGATTGGGTACCAGAACCACACTAAGGATGCAAGTCTAAGCAGGGGCCGACGGTCCATCCTGTGGTCTGACAGGGAGGATATCCTCAAACTTCATAATAAACTTCGTGGAGGCGTGTATCCTTCTGCTTCTAACATGGAGCCAATGGTAAGAGTGGGCAGGACCTCATTGGGTTGTGTCGAGAGATGGGACCAACTAATGTTTCCTTTGACAAAAATGGCATGTTGTGTGCTATAGTAGCTAAATTATTCTCTCCAATATTCTCTAATGTAACTTACTGTGTAGTTGAAGGTTCTGATGGTCTGATATTTATGCAAAGGTATGGGATGATGAACTGGAGCGGTCAGCCTCTCATTGGGCTCAGCAGTGTATATGGGAGCATGGGCCTCAGGACTTGCTTCCGTCCATTGGCCAGAACCTTGCTGTCCACTGGGGCAGGTGAGAGAATAAGCACTGTGGAAGGCACCAGTCCCGTTGTTGAAGTCATCACTGGGAAGCTTTTGGCACACTGAAGCGTGTGAACACACACAGTCCACATTAGAGACTGTTCACTAAAACATATTAATTTGTTTTAATTTCATTTTCACAAAATCAGCATTCATTACAATGCACGCTTGGTCAATGGGCTGGTTGTGATCATGAGTGGATCCCTAAATAATGAAAAGTGTCTCTCGATTATCCAATCCAGACCAAGATTTTGTTTCAATCAACCAGTTGCGCATAAGGAGTCACAATCAGAGTACTCAACTGGTTGGTTGGAACAAAATCTTGTTCTGAACTAGTACGTTTTGAACCTGAACTTTCTACCTCTAGTCTGATTCATGTTGACAGGAAAGCAGCTGAGTAATGTGATCACAAGGGTGCTCTCTCATCACTAATGCTACTCTTTAGTTAGCTTTGGTTCTTAGCTTCCAAAATCACATGGAATATTGTTAGACCTTTTGGCTCATTTTCAAACAGACTTTTATAAATGATTTTATTCTAGATGGTTTTCTGAGCTATTAACTCTTTGCACTACGACTGACTTTTAGATTCCCTGGGCTGTCATTGGGTCTTTGTGTTACAGTTTTCGGTCACCTGCTTTCCATGTTCAGGCCTGGTACGATGAAGTCAGGGACTACACATACCCCTACCCACATGAGTGCCGACCCTTTTGCCCTGAACGATGCTCTGGCCCTATGTGTACTCACTACACCCAGGTGAGTGTTTAACAGCACAGAAATGCTACTGTATCTGCTAGTTATTCATTTTCATCTTAGAATACCCTCTTTGATGGGCTGTGAGTAGTGTGTGTGCAACATTTAAGGAGAACCAATACACACACAACAAAACTGCTTTCATGTATAATGTATTTAGAGCTACTTCGGAGTTTTTTCAGCTTCTGTGACTTCCGTATTAATAACTACAAAATCTAAGTAAATTAGAGTCTCCCAGCATGGATGTAGTGGGTCAGCATGTCTCAACTAAGCAGAGAAAGAGGAATGGATAGAGAAACAATACAAGAGTTCCTTGTATTTTGTGGTCACTGCTCCCCCTTATTCTGCTCCTAAATCTGTGACCATCACGAGTAGATAGTCCCTTGAATGGTGCGTGGAGTTGGAAGGTCCATCTTGCAGTAATCACTCATCTCGTGATTATTCCAGTCTCCATAGTTCAATGTAATCATTTACAAGTTATTTTTGCCAGGTCTATCGGTGTTCTATACTTCCCGTGTTCTTTTTTTATGGACTGGCGCTGGGTTATGCCAGGTCAGCCACAGTAGTGATGTGGTTTTCCCTGTCTTTGCTGAGTCACTGGGTAAATATTTCTCACTGTTTTTGTAAAATAGACATACATTCCTCAGATAAAACATCTGCTCCTCTCTGAGTCCAACTACACTGTCTGGAAAACGGAAAAAAGCTTTTATTTTTTAACTAGGTGGTTATCCAATTGTTTTTTTGCTTATTTATATAACCTAATACCTGGGGTAATTGGCAACATGCTGTTTAAATTGGCTACATGCATACTCTTAAGAGAATTATTATTATAGCTGATGACATATGAAATTAATGGGTGAACCACGTGGTTCCACAGTTTTTTTTTTTCAGTGGGGAATTCTGCAGAGTGTGGTGAAAAGGCACAATGAGTGGGGTGTTGGACTACTGCTTGGGAAGAGAATCCTGCAGGGAATAAAGTACAGAATAGGGAATGGAGGCCTCAGAGATGCAATTACTAAAGATTTTATTTCTTTGGAGTAATTTCTGAATTGCATGACTGGAAAATTAAAGACAGATCTGAATTTATACTGAACATTGTACAAGTTGGATCTGGATTACCCATTTTTTTCTTTTACACATTATTTTACTTATTTGTCTTTATATAATCTGTACATTCATTCAAACTTAACCTGGGAAAATGACTAAGGGCCTACAGTATATGCTATAAATTTGCGATTTGCTTCCCTGTAGCTAGTCTGGGCCACCACCAATCGATTGGGGTGTGCGGTGCACGTTTGCTCTCAGATGAATGTCTGGGGTGAGATTTGGAAGAACGCTGTCTACCTGGTCTGCAATTATTCGCCAAAGTAAGAGAATTTATGGTTTAGACTTTTCTGTAGTGCTAAATCTCCTACACTGTGCTGTTATTTATGGCATCAATAGTTGACCAGAATTAATTAAATAAAAATGTCAAGATCATTCTTGAATTAATATATACATTTTATC
>JAODUD010000019.1:2165540-2189127 GCA_026784285.1 Stomatorhinus walkeri | reverse complement strand
GTGTGTGGGTGTTTAAGTATGTGGGGGTCACTAACCCCCCTTTGGTACCAGGCTGGCCTTGTCTCAGGCCCTCCCTGGGCTTTAAGTTTTGTAATCAGTCCCAGGTGTGATCCTACAATTACAACAGGATGCATTGGATGTGTGATTTTGTTACCTTTGTGTTTCTTAGTTAAAAATAATATTTTTTTCTACAAAAATAACTATTTAAAATGAATGCAAAAAATTGAGGAATTGTCTTCAATTTATGGCTTTTGAATTCAGATGTATAGTCTGCAACTTAACTTGTGTTTTTCTGTCCTAGGTCTCAGCTATCCAGGTCAAGTAATGGAATTTTTATTTTTATTTATTTATTTAACCTTTATTTAACCAGGAGAAGCCCATTGAGATTAAAAATCTCTTTTGCAAGGGAGACCTGGCCAAGATAGGCAGCTAAGTTACATCACAACAATACATACATACAAAAACAACAATAAAAACAAATAAACAAGAAAAAAAACAATGTAAGGGCCAATTTTTACAATAAAATCTCAGTTAAAACATTGACATGTGAGGGAATCCAACTCGAAACATCTCATTTTTGATTTAAAAACACTCAAAGGAATCAATTTACTAAGTTTTAAGTTGTTCTGCAACAAATTCCATGTAAAGGGTGCAGAATAAACAAAGGCCCTTTTACCCAGCTCAGTTCTGACATATGGGACAGAAAGCAAGACAACAGCCTGAGAACGGAGAGAATAATGACCAGTAATTTTTTTCATAAGAAGTGAACATAGATAGGATGGAAGCACACCAAGAATAGCCTTATATATAAAGGTGTACCAATGACAGAGCCTCCGTGTGGCCAGAGCAGACCATCCTACACGAGAATACAGCTCACAGTGGTGACTGCGAGCTTTACAGTTGGTGATAAATCTCAACGAGGCATGATAGGCTGCATCGATCATATGAAGACATTGAGCAGACGAATGCATATATAAAATATCACCATATAATTATCTGTGGTGTCAGTATTGACATATTATACTAGCTGAATTGATATTAGGTGGTATTTGTCACGTTGCGGGTGCAGCGTGCCTGGATATAGGCAGCGTAAGGCAGGCAAGATGACAAAAGGCAGGAATATCTAGGGAAACGGGGTTTATTGGACAGACAAGCAGGGTTTACGCCACAAAACATCACAATGACCGATCTGACACTTAGTGCAGGGACGCGGACTAAATACTGAAAACTGACAAGAACGAAACCAAAAACAGATGGTCACAATTAACGACAGCTGGGATCCATTAGAGCAGAGACACGAGGTATCAGGGGGGCGTGGCACATGAGGCTTTAACGGGCAGGGTATGACAGTATTAGAGTGACATCATCCAAACATATTAAAATAGCAACATTAGGAAACATTATCAAACCACTGTTTAGCTTTGGGTTTTAATTCAAACTTTATAACCCATTGCACAACTTGTGTGACAGGTTCACCATGCCAGATATTAATCGCACAATTAGTTTTGCCAGCTAAAACAGTACAGTGGATTTTTACAGCAAAAGACTATCAGCTTGTTGTTGCTTTAGGGTGATGAAATCTGTGTGCATGATATCGTACCTATTTGAGGATGTTTTTCCCTTTCAGCAAAAAGGACCATGAAGGATGCTCTTTCCGTGTCTTTGCTGTGAAGCAGTGAAATGTAGTGACAAGAGGAAACCTTTTCTGTTTTGGGGACAAAACAGTGTCCTCTTTCACACCACAGAATAAAGCATCTAGCCTCAAAGGATCTGGTTAGCATCTTGCCACTAATTAGACCCCCCTGGTAGGGTTTTTACCCTTCTCTCCCTAAGTTTCACATTCAGTATCTAAGGGTGAAGAAATTCTTCTCCACATCCAGGCATCATATGTCACATACACAATGGCCAGAATTGAAGAAATACCTAGCATTTTGGGCATTAAGCTTTTAAAAAATTACTACATGAATATCGGTGGTAATATTTATAAACAATCAAAGAATGTTACATATATGCATTGGGCAATTAAATAAGTAAGTGGAGTAACTGGAATGAAGTTCTCCAATCTCTAAATATTATGTGTTTCCACAGTTTTGGCCGCTATTGAACATGTCATAATGTATAGCATTGAAGTGCAAAATGCCAATGTTTCAAAACATGAAACTTTATCATATATTTTTATATTTGCTAAGATGGTGAGAAGGGGACCAGGAACCCTTGGAGATTCCGTGTTAGGAAATGGACGAGCATATTATGCCATTTCTTAAAATAATTTAATGTTAAAAAGGTTAATGTAGTAAGTCATGTAATGAGAACTTGAGTTCATCTCCAGTTTACCCCTATGGTGGCACTCCTGTTTCTGTTGTTTAATGTCCTATCCCTGTTGATCGTCAGGGTCTTTGTAAAATTTATATTCATCTCGGGCTGTTTCAGTGTTGTCATTACCTGCCTTACTTGCACATTGCTTTGGACAAATGTGTCTGTTACACAAATAAATGTAAATGCATCCATTTCTACTGAAATTTTCTTTTTGTCAAAAAGATGTTTCATTAAAGGTCATTTTGATGACATTATTCAATTTTTCACCCCCTTTTTCTCTCTGAAAAGAAATAGGATTAATGCATTCCTGAAAAACCTAGTGTTGGCTAAAATTCTGTACTGAAATACACATATCCAATGAGAAAACAGGATTAGGGGAATGCAACTCCAAAACTTGGTAAGTTAGGCCAAACTAAATTTAATAATATTATTTAAATAAAAAGAACAGTGACCAGAGGCCAATAATGTAATTATATGCATTTCAAATGTTAATAATTATTATAATGATGCATTAACAAATGACAGATTCTGGTCCACCATCCGGTGGCTTGGCAGGAAAGCAGTGCAGCATCGACACTGTTTATGGTGGGGATGGAGCACGGCTGACCTCAGCTCGGGACGTTTTCAGTCAGTGGAGCGAATATTTCGAAGACCTCAATCCCACTAAAACGCCTTCCAATGAGGAAGCAGAGTCTGGGGACTTGGGGGTGGATTCCCCTATCTCTGAGGTGGAGGTCACTGAGGTGATTAAAAAGCTCCTCTTTGGCTGGGTCCCGGGGTTGGATGAGATCCGCCCAGAGTTCTGCAGCATCGCGTTGACATCGGGGGCAGTGCCTCTGGGCTGGCAGACCGGGGTGCTGGTCCCCCTGTTTAAGCACATGCTCTGGTCCCCCTAACTATAGGGGATCACAATCCTCAGCCTCCCTGGTATGGTCTTTTCGGGGGTCCTGGAGAGGAGGGGCTGTCACATTGTCGAACCTCGGATTCAGGAGGAGCAGTGTGGTTTTCGCCCTGGCAATGGAACAGTGGACCAGCTCTATACTCTCAGCAGGGTCCTGGAGGGTGCGTGAGAGTTTGCCCAACCAGTCTACATGTGTTTTGTGGATTTGGAGAAGGCATTCAACCGTGTCCCTTGGGGAGTCCTGTGGGGAGTGCTCCGGGAGTATGGGGTGCTGGGCTTCCTTATAAGGGCTGTTCGGTCCCTGTATGACCGGTGCCCGAGCCTGGTCTGCATGGGCGGCAATAAGTTGGACTCGATTCCGGTGAGGGTTGGACTCCGTCAGGGCAGCCCTTTGTCACCAATTCTGTTCATAACTTTTATAGATAGAATTTCTAGGCGCAGCCAGGGCATTGAGGGTGTCCAGTTACAGTAGGTGACCTCAGGATTTGGTCTCTGCTTTTTGTAGATGATGTGGTTCTGTTGGCTTCGTCAGACCGTGAGCTTCGGCTCTCATTGGGACGGTTCACAGCCGAGCGTGAATCGGCTGGGATGAGAATCAGCACCTCCAAAATCCGAGACTATGGTCCTCAGCCAGAAAAGGGTAGAATGCTCTCTCTGGGTCGGGGAGGGGGTCCTTCCCCAAGTGGAGGAGTTTGAGTATCTTGGGGTCTTGTTCACAAGTGAGGGAAGAATGGAACGGGAGATCGACAGGCGGATCGGTGTGGCTTCTGCAGTGGTGTGGTGATGTCATGGTGAAGAAGGAGCTGAGCCAAAAGGCAAAGCTATCGATTTACCAGTCCTTCTCCGTTCCTACCCTCACCTATTGTCATGAGCTGTGGGTAGTCACCGAAAGAATGAGATTGCAAATACAACCAGCCAAAATGAGTTTTCTCCACAGGGTGGCTGGACTCTCCCTTAGAGATAGGGTGAGGAGCTCAGTCATTCGGGAGGGACTCAGAGTAGAGCCTCTGCTCCTCCTGCATTGAGAGGAGTCAGATGAGGTGGCTTGAGCATCTGCTTAGGATGCCTCCTGGACGCCTCCCTGGTGAGGTGTTCCAGGCATGTCCCAGTGGCAGGAGGCCCCGGGGAAGACCCAGGACATGCTGGAGAGACTCTCTCGGCTGGACTGGGAACGCCTCGAGATTCCCCCAGAGGAGCTGGATGAAGTGGCCGGGGAGAGGGAAGTATGGGTTTCCCTGCTTAGACTGCTGCCCCTGCAACCTGACACGGACAAGAGGTAGAGGATGGATGGATGGATGGATGGCATTAACAAATTCATATAGGAGATGTTTATTATATAATCTTTAGAACCTCACGAGAATTGCCTAGTAACTGCTTCAACAGATCGTGTCGAACTTGCTAACTTGTTGATTACCAGGAGTCGGGAGTAGTGGTGGCCAAAATGACATTTCATGAACCATTTACTGTATTTTCTGACCCCCACTTGATGGCGCTTTTGGATTACTTTGGAACGGGCTTTGAGCTGCTCTTTGAACAGAGAGCACCATCTAGTGGAATCAGAAAATATAGCTAATAGTTCGTGAAGGCTCATTCTGGCAGTCATTAGTCAGTAATGAGCCTCTATTATCATGCAGTTGGGCACGCATACAACAGAAATACAACAAATTACAGTATGCGGAGGGGCACCGAAGGTAGCATGACTAGACAGTACTTAAAACAAATGTAAGTGAATTTAAAAACGTGGCTGTTTTTTTTTATGTGATCTTTTGTCGAATATTTTTAGATCTATGACTTCGACCTGTGCAATGTGTGGATGTACAAAAAGTTAGATTCTTTTGTATTTGAGAACTGGTTCCAACAATTCACTGAAAAGAATCGGAACAATTTGTTCACCACTCTTACATTACTATTGTTCACTTGCATGGCTGTTTTGAATGCAAGTAGGCTGACCGCCTGACTGAAAATACAAATACAAATGCGATTTCTCCTTGTACACACTTAGAAAAAAGGGCAACATAATTATCATTTTGCTTTTCACTGGCGCTGTACCCTCAAGGATCTGCCAAATGTGCCATTAACACTAGAAAGACTGACTGGGTCAATTGAACCAAATCAAACAAAATCACTGCTATTTCTCATTGAAGTTCTTGCTACAAATATCTGAAAAAATCTGACTTATTTTTTTATCATTCTTGAACAGAACATGGTAACACAAATGAAGTTGCTGGTGAAATTAGTATTTTACAGCAGTATATACCGAGAAATTGACCCAGTCAGTCTTTCTAGTGTTAACTGAGGGATTAGTGTACCCTTTGAGGTACAGAAATGGATTCATTGATGGTACAGTGATGCTGTTTGTACCTTTGGAATGTTCCTCGAAGCCCGTTTCTGTACGTTAAAAGGTACAATTAAATGGGTACAGCCCCAATGAGGAGCAAAGCTACAAATATTTACACCTTTTCTGAGAGTGTACTGGACTTGTGGCGTCACATCCAGGGCTTACCCCAGATCACTCTGCACGGAAATGATCCGTGGGCTGGGTTGCTAACTTTGGTCAGTTGACTCTTGTGAGATTTAAAATTCCAGAGAAGTCTGGAAACTACCCCAGCACTTTTGATGCTGCTAATTTTAAGTTTATAATGGAATAATATACATTTGCCATAAGATTTCTTGCATAAGCAGGAGTGTCACGCTGCATGCATGAGAGTGGGCAGCCTTGTTCTTGGGTGGATGGATTGCATTCTTCTCATGCCCAGAATCAAGTATCCTTGATTATGTGTTTGCATTTTATGTAATTGTCATGTATTCTTGAAATTAACTGTACAGTACTCACTTAAAGATAGATTCCGAATTTTCACACTCAGTGACAATAATCTTACCATTATAATTTAACAAGACAAACAGTGGTGCAGGAAATGGTCAGGAGTGGAACACAACTCAAAATAGTTGTCAAACATTATAGATTTGCTTGTTATAAATATTTGGAATTTGGTAATAAATATTAACCATTGTGGGAATGTTTGCATATTGAAATGATTTTAACTTTGAGATGTGACTATCTTGAATCTGGTCACGTGACGGTGATGTGTATACATGTCACACTGAATACGTTTACTTTGCAGTTTCCCAGGTACCTGAATTAGAGCGGCATGAAACTAATCAACCGCTCACAAGTGAAATCTGTTGATTGGCCAGATGATCCCACTGTTTGATCATCTTTAATTCTAGGTTTTAATTGCACAGATTTCCAGGATGTTGCACCTCATTCCTGGCTGTCAGGGAGCTGCCATACCTTTCAGGAGAGATAGGACGACTGCTTTCTATTAAGTCTGACAATTCAGTGAGGCAACACTGAAACTTAACTCCGGGGACACTGTGCTTTTAAACTTTGGATACCCCACAATACAAAATGACCAAAATGCAAGACTTATTCTAACATGCATTTATCTTGTGAATCAATATCAGGAAAAAAATATGCTGCTGTACATTGTGGTTATAACTGGTGAGTGACATCCACAAAGCAAAGACGTTTTTTAATTATTTGGGGCTGAGGTTGACATTATAAAAAATCACTTTCTGAAATAAGCCTGAAGTTGGGCTTGTGAACTTGATGAACTGATGTCTGTTTTCACTTGGCTGGCTTGTTAGTTACACTTGTACTCCAGTCCCTCCCCTCCTTCATACATCCATATGAGCTGGGAGTGTTGTTTCCCAGGTCTTTTTGGCTATTGCCCATACTAAACAAAACGGCCTTTCTCATCTATGGTGGACTGTTTGACCTGAGGTTTTCATTTGCGGAGCAGACAGATGCATAGGTTTTTACTAGATCTGCTGTTGTAGGCAACAGTGAAAGTGCAAGCCAATGGTGGGAGATGGGTATGCAGAGGCTGACAAGCCAGCATTCTCACACCACTGGGGAAATAAAAGGCATAAATCGGTGTGTCTAAGGGGAGTTGACAGACTTTTTTTTTTGTTTTTGATCACTAATTTAATTCAATGATTTTATCTGGCAAACCTCTATTTTTTATTTGATTTTTTTTTTTGTTTCCACAATGGAAAAACATTTTCAGACATTTATGGGGTGACAGAAAATGTCTGTGATTACAGGAATGTTTCTGTAGATGCATTCCTTATTTCAATGGCAAGAATTTTTTTTTTACACAGTGAAGTCATCAGTCGTCCATTAATGTTAGAGAGCAGGAAGGCTCTAGCTTGTGCCAAAATACTTATTTCTGGAACTGCTGTGTCCATATTAGTCTCACATTGCAGCTAAAGATTAACCATAATTCTTGTCGTTTACGGTTTTTTCTTGCAATGAAGCCCACCAAAAATGTATAAATATTTGAGCTTCCCTTACGGTAACACAGATGGTGTACAAGGAAGAGCCTTTCTTTAACATATTTAGTCGTGAGCGGCCTCTTTGCTAAGTATTTGAACACCTTGAAGAGTAAATCCGAAGAGGATGAATTCATGTTACCTTTTGTCATCATGAAGACCAGTAATTGAGATTTTGGATTATAAACAAAGATTTTGGCAAGATGTTCTGCTTATATGTGGAATAGAACTTTTTTCTGTTTCTGTTGTGTTTTTTTAATGAAGAGTGAACAGAAAACATCAACCATGCTATAAATCATAAACAGTTTTTTTTTTATAAAGGTTAAGTATCCAGGCAGAGTTGGAGTGGAACAGTGAGCAGTGTAATTGCAAAGGAAGATGCTTCTGTTTCTCTCCAATGCATCCCACCATCTCAAACAAGCAAGGCATGCATATAAAAAGTGTCCCTCCCATGCTTGTCTACTTTTGTCTACACAGATTGGTTTTATAGAGACATGCCAATCACTCCTCAGTGTCTAGTATATGCCCTGCCTGCCTGCAGAGGGGATGACAGAATATACAACCACTGTAGTGCAGCCCAGTGAATGTTTATGCATGATGTTCTTCAGTTCTTCGATTTAGAGTGCTCTTGCAAACATAGGATTGATTACTGCTTGAACTTTACATTGTGCAGAAAATCCGCAACACAAAATGCTACATCCATCTGCGTTACTGCACCATTTTCCAGGACGACTTTCATGGGTTCACTTCAGTGACACTGATGTTACACTGGTCCAGCTTTTGGATGTATGGAAAAACTGCCCTGTGAAAACCAAGGTGTCCAGTCAGATTGTTACTGAATTGTTCTGAAAGAGAAGATTCTCTGTTGGCTTGTTTCTCAGTATTATTCCTGTTATCTTGTGCATCCGTTCTGTGTTCTGCCTTTTTTGTTTGCAGTGATTTTTCTTTTTTTTTTTTTACAGGATTAAATTGTTTTCTCTTGTTGGTTTGTGTGTGGGGGCAGTTTGTCAATATGATGTCTTATTAGTGACTTTTGCACTATTCTTCATTTAAATATGTAGCTGGGGTTTGTCTTGGAAAGGGTTTGGGTCAGATAAAATTTCAGCCGACCCTAAAATACAGGGGATTTTTTAGGTCTGTTCTGAGAGGCAGTCTGAGACACTGAGGCTCAATGATGAAATGGACAGCTGCTATCTTGGCAGCTTTATTTGACTTTCTCTGTGCAAAAGCTTTTAAAAGAAAGTGCAGAAGTCTGAGAAGAGTCCCAACTGTAGGTGGCTGACTAAAGGTAACTTTTCACCAGCTGTAAGCAGGTTTCCGCCGGGCTGTTCAGCAGAATACCTGATTCCTTGGTTCAACGCATCAAGCATGGCTTGGGTTGTGCATCATCTGAATCTCGTGCAGCATTGTTTTAAAAAAAGCCTATTATTTTTTTTAATTCCTAGTAATGCTTTTTGATTAGAAACACTTCTGTAGGTGTTAGAAGACTGTGTTAAGTGTTCTTTAGTTGAGCTATTATGTGTGATTTATTCATTGTTATAATTAGGTTCCATGCATATTGATGCCTTTTCCCTTCAGGACTGTGGAACTCTGGTGTCATTATTTCCACCTTTTATATGTTGCTAGTGCTGTGAGTTGTGTAGGTCTCCATTGTTATACACTTAAGGAATGCTTAAAATAATAAGACTGGCTCAGCACTGTGGGTAGGACTGATACCTCACATATCCGGAGCTGCGGCCTTGAATCCCATCTCTGCTCTGTGTGTGGAGTTTTCATCATCACCATGTCCAGCATGGGTCTCCTTTGGGTGCCCCAGTTTCCTCCTGCTTTTCAAAGGTATGTAATTATAGTTAACTGGAATTACCCCTAGTGTATGGTTGTGTGCGTGTCCTGTAATGGGCTGGCATCTTGTCCAGGGTGTAACCCAACAACTCTGGCCAGGATAAAGGTTTGGAAGATGGACTGATAAGATGTGCAAAAAGACAAGTACACACAATATGACCTGCAGAGATGGATACGAGGATACAATAAGCAAACGACTACTGTTATTGAAGTGCCTTTTCAGCCATGGTATTTGAATTACAGGGGATCATTCATAAAAGCTAAATCCTTCTATTATAATACACAGTGGCTCTTTTCCCCATAGACTCTGTCTGTCTGCTTAGTTTTTCCAGTGGCATTTTCCATGTTTAAATGATCAGAAATGACACAGAGTTCAGAAATAGGGCCTCTCTCTGTATTGATTTGGAGTTTTAGATGTGCAAATAAGCAGTAGTAGAATAAGTCTGTGTTCTTTTGAGAGCAGGCTTACACAGGCCCTCAGTGCTGAGTCACTGTCCCCATGTCAGTGCACCTGGTCCAGCCCATAGCACTCTAACCCTTGCCACCCCCTAATCTTGCAGAAGCTTATGGACTGGAGGAGAAGCTCCAGCAGCTTTTGCATGTACCACCCAGATTTATACAAGGATTCATTTATAAATGCAAAGCTGCCTCCTACATAGCAGCCAAGACCTGGAGCAGTTTGGCTTGAAACCCCCAAGCTTTTATGGCTGCTGTCCGTCAGTTCTGATGAGTCGCCACATCACCTGTTGGCGAATTTGACTCTGAAGCCTATTAACCTTTGATCAAATTTGGAAACAGGCATTTGAAGTACCATGTTTCTCAAGGTGCTGATTCTGAACCTGGCTTTGTGAGCCCTCTGCTGGACATTTTAAAATCATTCCTCTCTGTAGCACTTGCTCATTCTGTTTGTCAGGTAATGCTGTAAAGTAAATTAAGTACAGTCTGAATTAAGCACTTGACAATTAGAATTGTGCAAAATCCAGCAGGTATCTTAATTTTCAACAACAGGAAGTATGTGAAATAAAGCTCTTCAGGTATTTAACCTAAGAAAAATTAGCATCTACGCATGTCTAATCTATAAGTTTAAGAAGCTAAATCGGAGAAAAATATCTAAATATTGAATAGTCTACATTTTATTTTTGTTGTAGAAATGGTTGGAAGCAGACTTGCAGCCAGGGGGTGCTGTTGCTGCAGGGAAGCACAGGGTCAATTGGAACAGAAAGAAAAATCTGACTACAATTTTTAAAGGAATATGCAGAGGCTTGGAAGTGAGCTAACCAATTAATGTGTTAACCAATTAATGCATTTCTTATCATCCGAGTTTTCTATCCTTTTCTTATCTTTTCTTTTCTTGGTATTGGGTATTAAGGAAAGGGTGGAATTAGTTCTACGAAATGCTGGTAAGTCTGGTGGAACTTGACACCAAAATTGGGCCTGCTGTAGAGCAAAGGATATAATGAGTGAAAAAATTAAAGTAAGTACGACAAAGGTACGGTTGAAATATCAAACTGACCTGCTGCAAATTAGATGATTTTTAAAGCAGGCACAGAGTCTGGCTCATTTCAGACAACCCAAGCTTTACAATGCATATCAAGGCAGCCTCTTTTATAGTAGGATTTTGACCCCTTGTTAAATCTTTGGAATTTTCACTAGCATGCCCTCAATGTATAATGTAACCAGAATCTGTGCTAAATCTCTGTAATAAATTCATCCACACACTTTCAAAACCATCCTGGTACCTCCTACATAATATGCAAAGAGATTTTTTAAATGCTGCTTAGACAGCATTGGTCTGTAGTAACCCATTTTTATCATGGTTTTCAGCAAGAATGACTAAACTAAAGTATTTAATAGACATTTAAGTTAATTGTTCTTGGTTAAACAGACTTAATCTAGCTTTGTAATCTGTAGAATGTACACTACCAGTCAAAAGTGTGGACATGCCAGGTCACCTACGAAGGAGAGTGATAGTGTCACATCACATGACCTGGCCACCTGACCTGAACACAGTAGAAATGGTTTTCGAGGAGCTTCACCAGAGAGTGAAAGAAAAGCAGTCAATGAGTGCTCAGCATAAATCTGGGACCTCCTTAAGGACAGCTGGAAAAGCATTCCAGGAGGTCACCTCACGAAACTGGTGTACAGGAGAAAGTGGGATCAGCCAGTCCAGCAGTTTGGGTTAAGGGCTCAATGGTGAAATCACTCTGATGAACATGGAATTTCAGCCAGCAATCTTTTGAGTCCCAACTCACACAGCTGCCCTCCTCCCATTCAAAAATGTAGAAAATAGTACAATAAACCTTGTTATGGGTGGGTGTGTCCAAACTTTTGACTGCTATTTGGATATAAGAAATTGTTCAAATTATTTATAATTGGAGTAATTCATAAAATGATCTATACCTTCTCAATGATTCGCAGCTTGACCTTTTCCAGCAAACTGCCTGATTGGAAAAAATGGTAAAGTCAAAGTGAACTTTATTGTCATCTTTTGTTCAAGTGGAACATCATGTCAAATGGTGTTAATGTAGTATGAAAACTACTAGACAAAAAAACTTTTCCAGACTTTTACTGTGTATGTCTGAATAATGAGTGAATATTGATATCATGATATGAATGAATACACAATTACCTTGAGGAATCATTAAACTATTATCTCCTTAATTCCTTCCATTTTATATATTGGCTAGGATCTCTTTTAATTCTGCATTATGCACATTTAACATAATGGGTATGTCACTACATTTGCAAAGAGCATTTTGAAGCACCATTAAATCCATGTGTGCTAATGCTCATCTACATCCTATTAAAGTGCAACAAGACATACAGTGGCATGCTGTTTACTACAATAAAGGCGGTAATTTAAATATTGCTTGAATTTCATGACCATAGTTCTTTTAATTCTCCAATATATTATTCAGGCAATTAAAGATCATTACTTTTATATTCAAGTCATACTTTTTCTATGAAAGTCAGTATTATAATTCAATAGGCGAGTTACGTAGAGAATCATGTATAAATAGAAAAGCATTGCCAGTATCTTTATATCTTGATGGTTAACTCACGTGTTTTTAAGAATCTTCAACATATCTCTTTCTCTGACAACAGTCCCCAAGTGTCTGAAGCATACAATGTCTCATACAATAGCACTCAGGTTTACAGCAAATGTATTTGCAATCCCTCAACACAGCACACAATACACAACAGCAACGCCCAAACTAAAAAATAAAACTCAAACAAAAGAACAAAAACCAAAGAATACAGACAACACTTAACGCGTGTCCGCACGTGGCAGCAGCCAGTCGACATAAATCGGCGTCGCGACGTTATGAATTGGTGTCTCAAATCGCTGCTGAGCCAGGCCAACCAGGCGCAGGACAGCTCCAAACTGGCCAGTCCAACCAGCCTGCTGGGACCTCGTGGACTCCATCAAAAATAAATACAAAAGAAACAAAACACAAATAAAAGCAAAACGGTAGCGTTGGCACTGTGACGGCAGCCCTGCTCCAGGCATCAGGTAAAGGAGGCACAGGATGACAATGCTGCCAGCAATAGCTTCATAAACAACGCTAACTGCCAGTTCGACTGAGCAGAAAAGTCGAATCATAACTTTCCAACACTGAAGTGACTGCAGAGACAGATTCCCTCTTTCTGAATACGAGACTGCCAAAGTTAACGGACACACACAGCCCAAGTTCCCTGGCACGTACAACCACAGACGTGTCGCCATTGCCATGGACCATTATTCATTGGCCAATTATTCGATTAAGAACACCAGTAACCAGAAGAAGTAAAAAGCATGTAATTGACATCCTGCTACACCGAGAAAAACAAATGTCAGCAATCTGAACATCTATTATTCGGTTGCCCTCACACAAGCAGTATTAAAGTGCTTTGAAAGGCTGGTCCTATCCAACATCAAAGTCGTCTTCCCTGCCTCACTGGACTCTCACCTGTTTGCTAAAAGAGCTGATAGATCCACAGAGGACTATTTGTGGACTACAGCTCTGCCTCCAGCACTGTCATCCCCGGCAAGCTCACCTCCAAACTCGAGCAGTTGGGCCACAGCTCATCACTGTGCAGCTGGATCCTAAGATTCCTGTCAGACCGTCCTCAGACGGTGAGAGTGCCCCCCCCTTGTTCTCCACTGTAACTCTGAGCACTGACACACCATAAGGTTGTTGTCAAGTTTGCGAATGACACAGTGGTGATTGGGCTGATCTCCAGGCACGACAGATCAGCCTACAGAGTGGAGGTGCAGACCTTGGTGAGCTGATGCACAGAAAACAACCTGCTCCTTAACACGGCGAAGACTAAGGAGCTAATCATCTACTTCGGAGGGTCACGGGATAATGAGTCACCCTGATCTTCATCAAAGACCCCAGAGTGGGAGGGTATCCAGCTTCAAGTTTTTGGCAACACACATTTCAGAGGACATCACATGGATCACTAACACCACTGAACTAGACAAGGAAGCAGCAATGGTTATTTATCTTGTTTTTCTTGGGGAAAAAAACCATGTCTGTCTCAACAGATCCTGATGACCTTCTATCGATGCACCCTAGAGAGTGTCCTAACATACAGCATCTCTGTATGGTATTTCATCTGCACAGCAACTAATGCGAAAGCAAGCAAGTTGTCTCTAGTGCACATATGATCCTTGGGAGACAGCGCCGGAGGACATCTATGGCTACATGCTCACGCTCAAAGCTTCCAGCATCTGTAAAGGCTCCACACACCCTTGCTATCGTTTGATCCATCTGGCATGTGTTATAAGGTCCTTTATACCCGCGCCCCCAGACTGACGAATAGCTTTCTCCCCAGAGCTATGAAGGCCATGAATCAACTCATCCAGCTCCCCCCATAATCCGCCTGTCTCCCCCCTTACTGTTTTGCTTATGTACTGTTTTTGATTCTCCAGCACTGTTTTGCACATCTGAGCTGTTGGCACTATGCTTTTCATTTTGTACTGTCTCTAATGCTGTATAGTTTATATCGTTCATGCTGCACATGCTGCCTTAGACTATGGGTATTTTATTATTAGCAATTTTGATAAATTGTATTGGTTCTGGTGCTGCTTTTTATTTCCTGTATTTTAATTTTGTACTTAATATTTAGCTTTTGTCCTATTTAGTCTACTCTTGATTGTGTGAAAATTATAGCATTGTGTAAGAGTTGCAACCTTAATCTTGTTGCATTGTGCAGTATCAGCAGTACATGCATAATGACAAAGATATTCATTATCATCATTGTTAAACAAAATAATTTTCTTTTCAACATTTTAGCCAAAGCCAGGTTCTGCTCAATTGGGAGGAAATATTTATACTGAGAGGAAGTGAGTTAGAAATGTCTTTTCTTCAGCTTCCATCAGAGGGAGACTGAGTACTATGGAAACTCCTCTCTGCTTCGAACAGAAAGCACATGTCACAGCAGCAGTCCATTGGAAGGAAATCCATTTGTTTCTTTGGGAAAGGGAGGTCACCATTATATTTTCCACAGCACAGAACCGAATAGCAGCTGACTAAAGCAAAACCAGGATGACAGTCATATCTTTAAATAACTGTCCATTCTTGTAATTCAGGAAAGCGTTATTTTAAACTGAAACTTTATGTCAAGTTGCCAGAGATAATGGGGGAGGACAGTAGTTTTAATATACAGCAGCATGATTTATTTATTACGAATGAATTAATAGTTTTGTTAAGAGTGTATGGGGTATACCGAAGTATTTAGTTCAGTCCTGTTTGTTTATGTATAATGCATACATAATACATATTTTCTGTAAGAAGGACTTAGGTCTATATTTAAAAAATGGAATGTGAAATATGATACAAATGTCAAATTTCCAGATGTGAGGGGGTCCGTATAGCAAGATCAGATCACGCAGTGTGTGTTAGACTGTGGCCCCGCCTGATAGGTGTAACCCAGAGGGCCTCATTGTGCCAAGAAAGAAACTACAGTATCCAGCTGCCATAATTTTCACAGTATTTTCTGTAAAGGAGTAATGGAAGTAAAAATGGCAATGATCACAGGTCCAGCCTATATTTACAGTTATTTACTTCACATATAACCAATATTATAAGCTACCTTAATGAGTCTGCTGCTGTCGAGTTTGTGTTCAGTTAGACACAGAAGTTCACACAGCAAGGGTCATTGATCTTTAGCAGTCATGTGACTAAGGTGACGGAATTGTGCATGGAGACAAAACATGAAGTGGTCTCGAACTTTAGACTTGCATAGCAGTAATGCTAGTAACTAAACTGCTATATATGAACTAATATGAAGAATTCTCCATGCGCATGTGACCTTTGTGTATCTATGGATCTTGGGCATAAATTACAGGGGGCAGATAGGGGGGGTTGTAATCAAAAGTGCCCAATACACCCCCCCAGAATAATCACAAATTAGGCGGAGATGTCAACCCCCGCCCCCCAGTGTTCAGTGCAAAATTATGCCCTTGGTATGAATACTCAAGAAGAATGAGGGGGTGATTAATTACAAAGGGAGTTAATGCTTTATATAATGTGTCTGTGATCAATGCATCCGTCTTTTGTGGACTTACCTTAATCAGATATCACTGGATTTTTAATTCACAAATTACTACTATACTACTACAGTGGCATATAATGGTTAACCCTTCAGACTGAAAAAAACTCTTTATTTCACACTGATGACTCTAGGTCCCTTTGGATAAATCTTTGCCAAAACAGGAATGAATCATTGGACTATATTAGATCATTTCTAAAAATTAGATGGTAATGGAAAAATATCCCTTCATGGTACATTCTGGTATGTTTGACAATGGAAAAACCACTCCTCAATCATCATGTAAGCAGCACCTTGCCAGACAAGAGTTAAGATCAATAAGAACTGTCCTAATTGGTTTGAATGTCCTCCACACCTGTACCAGATAGTGGTAGCACTTTGATTTGCGGTGACCTGTCAGAGTTAATCTTCATGATTGACAGCTTTGCACCACGAATGGGATAGATATAAATATAATGAAGCCAGAAGTGGCGTTGTGGTGATAGCTGGCTCTGGTGAGCGAGGGCAGTAAGGGTAATGATAGAAGGTGGGTGGTAGGAGATGTGGAGAGGTTTAGAGGAGGAGTTTTATGGAGGAGAAAGTCATGGAGGTAGGATGGCCTGACCTCCAGTACTCCGTTGTCATGTTTTACTGCTACCAAATGCATCATCGGGCTTATTTTAACTCTGCCTAGAGCTAGCTAGGATGTCCCATTCAGGATACTTCAAATGTTATGCATGTTATTCTTAATAAACAGAAACAAGAGCTTCTTATACCATGTCCATTAGTCTGTCTGCTTCTGTCCCACTCAGTCACATTTCTGATTGCTTCTCATGCATGAATAATTCATTTTATCAATTTAAATATTTTGGTAACCAGGGGCAAAAAATGAAGTAATCCATCCTCTGTATAAGTGGTTCTTGTGAATTGTGTTATGATGCTGTAACTTTATGAGTTTTACTCACACCTTTTGTCTGAGTATCTAAACTGAACCTCATTCCTAGGAGATTTTCTCCTCTAGCACAAAAATTATATACATGGGCTTAATTAAGAGCAAAAAGGCATGCATGGCCTTAATTAACAATGGGAAAACATAGTGCCGTCTTTGTAGTTTTCTTACAAAAAATGGAAAAATAAGAAGCTGTTCAAATGCGTTTTAAAATGGTGTGCAGCCTATGATTTAGTGAAGCAATAAAGGAGCAAAAGGAGGCCATTCATCAAAAAGGCAAGCTCACCCAGAGAGGACCTGTCATAGACAAATCGCCCAAATACCAGCTCAGTGCTACAGCTGTTCCAGAGGGAGATGGAGGGCAGAGGGTGGGTCCCATGCCCCTTGATGGGAACTGGGTGTAGAGGATGGTGTTTGTGTTCCATGATGGGGGCGGGTTGGTGGGTAGAGGTTGGGGCATGAGTCCCATGACAGGGGGACTTGGGTAGACTGTGGACAAGTGATGGGGGGCAAAGCGTGGATATCTTATCCTGAAGACTACAGCTTATTCCCAGTGTTTGTGAGATTTTGTTGATGTTTAGTTTCCCTAGGTTTATGGTCTATAAAACAGCAGCGGCAGATTTTCAACCTTTAGCGAGATACTCATGGACAAAGATATACATAGACCTTTGTATACCAAAGCTTGTGTGTGTGGAGACCACAGGGAAGCCAAGCAAGCATGGATCAGAATGGAAGGAGAATCTGAACACCAGCCTGCACAGTTCTGTAACACCAACACTAGCTCCTAAGAAGTTATACACATACCTACAGTAAATAGTGTGTGTGTGAGTTTGCGTGTGTTAGGTCAGTGTCTACATATGAGAAGAGCTGAAACGGAGAGAATGAATCTCTATTCCTGTAGCAATGTGCATAGTTGCCTAGATTTAGCTTTAAGTAGCAGTAATTTTGCAGTGATTTTTTTAAAACAAAAATGATTATTTCTTTAAAGGTTTTGTGACTGCAATTTGAGACCAAAAACAAAAACTGACTCTGGAAAACACTGCGATTGATTGTTTCGGAACATAAGTTACACCAGAGCGCTGCTTATTGCACGAATCTTTTATAGTTGTATAGCCAAACCTAAAAACATTAAGTTACTGGGCATCACAGACATACTAACAGACTCCCAACTCTCCTCATTAAGTCTCACGGACTGCAGTTCACAGAAGTATGAGCAAACTGCTTTGGGCTTTATGTTCTGAAGTGCTTCTACATAGTTTTCTAAAGATCTTTTCCTCCTTCATCTGCTTGTTTCTTTGTGGCCATGGCGAATATGGCATCCCGGATTCCAGCCTTCTGGCTCATGATCTTTTTCCTGATGACCCTGCTTGCCATCTCCTGTTTTTTTTCTTTAGGTTGCAAAATGTAACAACTTATGAACAGAAGAGAACCGAATGTATGAATGTTGGGTAAAATTCCTATGAAACTGGGGAGAAACACTACATGTATATTAATACGGACATGTGTGATTTCCAAAATAATGATTAAAAAGCGTTTAACCAGCTGCAACCTTTCTTCTGACCTGTTCTAATTGAAACCACTTGATTCCCCAGGAAGGTCTTGATGTTTTCTATTAGTCGTGTTTGATAGATTACAGACATTTTCAGTATGGGGTAGAAATGGAAAATACAGATGTGAGAACAATGCTGACTTTCTATCTGTGATCGCAAGCATTTTGTAATTAAAGAAACATTAAACTGATATGACAAGGTTTCTTAACTCCTTTCACAATTAGACCTGACTTTCCATAAGAAACAACTGAAGTTTCTTAGTGAGGTCTCTTGGGTCTGGGTAAATGGGTATTTCAGGTTCAAATGGTTCTGTTTTCAGTTTCCTGTTCTTAAATCTTCCAGGCTTCCTTGTTTCACTTATTAATAAGAGATGGTATGTGTCTGTTGCATGCTGTACAATTGAAATGACAGGTATACAGTTTTCTAAGTAGAAACAGGTTCCAGAGAGAGAGTGGAATTTTATACTACACTTAAAACGGCATTATCATGCAGGAAATGCTGCACTGAAAGGTTATTGCCGGGGATTCTTAGGCATTATATACAGTTCGTAAACCCAGACATGCACACGACATTTAAATTATGGCTTGTAACTGAATAATCAATAAATTTGAATATTGCAAAATGTGTTGTATATCCATTCATCTCTTCAATAAGTAAAATGGAGAATTGAGCAGAATATTAAATATGTGTGTGCCCAGATACAAATGGTAGCAGGGAGAAACCAGTAGTTATGGGTTGTCAAATCTGTCCATTCTAACTACTATAGACCTACATGTTTACTTGGTGAACTGTCCATTGTAATTACTATAGAGCTACATGTTTACTCAGTGGACTGTCCATTCTAACTACTATAGAGCTACATGTTTACTCAGTGAACTGTCCATTGTAATTACTATAGAGCTACATGTTTACTCAGTGGACTGTCCATTCTAACTACTACAGACCTACATGTTTACTCAGTGGACTGTCCATTCTAACTACTATAGACCTACATGTTTACTCGGTGAACTGTCCATTGTAATTACTATAGAGCTACATGTTTACTCAGTGGACTGTCCATTCTAACTACTACAGACCTACATGTTTACTCGGTGAACTGTCCATTCTACCTACTATAGAGATACATGTTTACTCGGTGACCTGTCCATTCTAACTACTATAGACCTACATGTTTACTCGGTGACCTGTCCATTCTAACTACTATAGACCTACATGTTTACTTGGTGAACTGTCCATTGTAATTACTATAGAGCTACATGTTTACTCAGTGGACTCTCCATTCTAGCTACTATTAAGCTATATGTTTTTAGGTGATTTGATTGCGTTGTTGTGAGACTGTTTTTATCAAGCAGGATTTTAGTGTCACACAACAGGGCCTTGACAACAAAATGGCACTAGTCACACTGAATCAATATGCAAAAATGCCACTGATGTGTATAGCTGGAACTTTCAAGTTGGGGTCTTGAAATGCAGTTTCATTATAAATAAAACAGAACAGTAGTGGGGTAATACCAGAGAATAGCCCAATCATTGACTGTCCCATGTAACACATTCTCTTGTAGGGTGGGTTTCCTTTCTGGGTCCATCCAGCCTTATGCTGAATACCTGTGGGCCATAGTTAAGTCCTTACCTGGAACAAGTGTCTGCTAAAGCCTTGATTAAGAACTTGAATATTATAATGGTGGAGGCAATGGGCAGGGTGTCCAAGGGTGTTTCTCAAATCCAAAAAGGCAAAGATCGTACTTATGGTCTTGGCAAGAGTGGTCTTCTTAACTTGTCTCCCAAGAACAAATCATGGGATTGGTCTCGTTTGGCAAGGATGCAATCGATATATCCTTGATATTTGGGGTGGGGCAAGAATGACATCTGGGGATTTTTACAGGCCTCTGTACTTCAGCTCTTAGTATTGGAACTGGTCTTTGGCAATGGAAGACTACCTAAAATGGGCACACGAGAACAGAAGGGAGAGTATGGTCAAGTACGCATATTGAGAAACACCCCAAGGTGTTCTGTTTTTTTATATGTCACTTTTGTCATTACAAAAGTGTATCATTGTCTTTCTAAGAAGTTCTTTGGGTACCTGAAACAGTAGATGAAGAAATCACAAGATTAAGCCATTAGTAGGTTCGTTTTAGAAGACAATACATTATCTAGATACCATCTGGGGTTGGTATTCTGTGTGTGTGTGTGTGTGTGTGATTGCTGACTTAATTTTTCATTTTTTCCCGTCCTACAGTAGGAGCATAAAGTTACATAATATATTCAGAAATCAATCAGCAAATGCAAGAAACATGCTTAATTTACTCATTAGTAATTAATTTAAATGAATAATCTTCCTGATCAGTTAAATTGCACATGGTTAGGTGTAATGTAAGCATCTGTATATGTTTGCTTCAGCAGTTATCAGTATAATAATTTGTTAGCTTAGTGTTAAGTAAAATGCAGCTAAACAAAGTAAATTTCACCTTTAGGAGATACTGTGTTATTGGTGGTTCCTGGAATTCACTCACAGAAGAGCAGTTCTGCATCATATCTCATTCTGAGCAAAATGTAAGAAAAACATAAAGAACAAGTAAGACTGCTTGCTCCACTGTGCCATTGCTCCTTGAGTCTTTGTTAAAATGCTGCTATCCTGCCCCTAGCTACATTAAATCCCATTAAATTCACTTTCATTAAAACAGCCTGTTCTCCTGCTCATCGTGGCCCTAGATCAGGGCCACTCAAGGACAGACTCATAATGAGGTTGGAGTAGATTTAACCTTGGAGAATATAGTTCTCTGTGTCCAAATCAATAATGTATGATTGAATACTACACTTTCATCATTTCCAGGCATTAATTGTGTGGCTTGTGTTTTTTGCTTGAAAACCTTAAAAAGTGGTTTTATAAAGCTGTGTGAATGTTATATATTTTGGGGAGAGCTTGACTTTCTTTGTAAAGTTGAAGCTTGTGTAATTCCTGCAGTGATGAGTCACAGAGGATTTGTTTACATGGACAGCCCATGCTATGTGATTTCGCTCCTTTATTAGGGAATGTGGCTGTCCCTGTTTGCATTTTAATGCCTAGTATATTTATTTCCATCTTGAAATAAAAACCTTGTTCTGTGATGAAATCTGGACCTAAGAAGCAAGTAAGATGAAAACTGGACTGGACTGAAGACATGCAGTAAGACAAGGAGGGTGACGTGACATTCATGATACCAACATCAGACATTCAGATGACATGAAGGGTGACATCCCTGCCATGGCCGACTCTGCTCCACGGTGTTCCACACTGTCATGTAGCCAAAACACATCTCCCCTCTACATAATTTGTCCCCTGGTGATAATTTCTGTTCAATAGCGTTCTTAATATTCACAATGTGAAATCAAGCTCTCATCCTGAGGGGGGTGGAATATTTGCAGCGACTTAATTTTTTTAATCAAATTCCCCACTAAACGAGCTTTATTAAATTATGCAGCTTCAACTCAGGGGGGGGGGGGGTAGCAGCTGTACCAGGGTGAAAACGAGATTCATGCCGTAATTAAATAAAATGAATAAATACCCTCCATCACTTCAAAGGGAGGAGAAAGGAAAAGGGGAACCCCCCCCCCCCGGGCCATATCTCTGTCTATAAGTCTCATCCTATTCACTTTGGACGTGGTATGGGCCTCTATTTTAGTCAAAATTATGCTTTGCGGGGACAGCTGCCAAATCCTGAGCTGCATTGCTTCTGTTCTGTGTGCATGAAGAACACAGTAAAGACAAATGTGTGATTTTGTACACATCTGGGGGAAAAGGAACTTACAATACAGATAGCTGCATTTCTGCCTACCGTGATCGCCGATACTTTGTATGCCTAGAAATGATATAAAGGGCTGTTGGTTAAACATATATTTAATATGAAAGGATCTTTGAATTCAGTGTGGTTACTTCTCTGCCCGTGGAAAAAGAAGACATAAACATGCCTGACTATAGTTCATAATGGTTTTGGTGTTCCATGTCGAAAGTGGGAGCTTTGACCTGTCAAAGGAAGCTGTCAGGAAAACCGTTTTCCCTCATCCATTTCCGACATGTAATATAACAGCAGCAACAGCAGTCATGCAGGGCTCTTGCAGCATATACCTATTCTCTTCTAGGACAGGTATAAGAGTTGCCTGATGGCACAGAAGTGAGGTGTTGGGTATGATGGTATTTCTGACCATTGACTGTTCATCCAGTGGATCCCAAAGGGAACCATACTGTGGTTCCCTAGCCAAAAGTCGTTGTTAATAATTTATATTGCATTATGAGAATGCAGCTAGAGAAGGTCGTCCTGGGGTGTTTATGTATGGTTCATGGAAGGACAGTTGCCTGCCACCTACTTATTTTTAAGACTTCACCTAGAATGAAAAGCACTTAATGAGAGTTAGGGTTGTGCTGATGGACGATGTTGAGCCAGTATCGTGACAATTCCAGTGTCTCTGCTAGGTGCACACATAAAAATTATTTTTAAATATACCTGGTTTTCACCTGCCTGAGTAATTCAGAGATGGAGGTTTTATTTGTATTATGAAAATGAGAATTAAAGCTTACCTACAGAACAAACTCTCTCGTTCTCTGCTATACCTATCTTAAGTAATTCCTAATCATTATATTGTTATTAGCCCTTTTAGCCATTTCTCGCTTTGCCATTTCACGTTTAGGAAAAATATAATCAAAGAATTATTAATATTGTAATGACTGGAGGAAACTGGAAATGATACCTTTTTTAACGACCAAGTCTGTCAACACCACTACTACACCACTATGCATAGCCGTGAGTCTCAAATCAGATACTTCAGTATTTAAGCTTTCTGTTTTGAGTGCATAAGTGCATTTATTTACGCACTAAAAATAACAAGTTTTAAGTACCGAAGTATGCCATTTGAGACTCTCTTGCACGGGGGAAAAGTAAGAAAAAACTGAATATGGGCTCAAATGTACAAAAAAGTAGAAATTGTGTTAAATTAATAGTAATAAAGTACTTAATGAACTTATTGATAGCCATATGCCCCCCTTATGCCAGCGAAGAAGACACCGCCCAACCCCAGCTGCCCAACCCCACTGCCCAACCCCAGCTGACTGGACAGGGACCCCACTGCCCAACCCCAGCTGCCCAACCCCACTGTCCAACCCCACTGCCCAACCCCAGCTGCCCAACCTCACAGCCCAACCCC